>CM034155.1:355540982-355725207 GCA_019776745.2 Taxus chinensis | reverse complement strand
ATCTCTCTGACATCAATGAACAAGAAAAAAACCCTCCCCACCACCTGTAATCTCTATTCTTGCACTTTAAGTGCATCTAACACCAAATGGCTAGACATGCATAAAATTATGTCTGGCTCTAGACCTATTGACCCTCGTGGTGCACAAAGACAGAGAAACCTTAACATTGTTTCGAACCCCCATCGTGTTTTTGCATTCCTTCATCAAAGATTCATAATATTATGTGAAACATTCTTGCAAAAACACCTTCAGGCTCGTGACTATTGATGCAGGTAAGAGTTATTTCCCTTCTCTATTTTGTTTAGTCAATTACAATCTTGAATATATGATCTCCCCCTCTTATAGGGTTGAGTGGCAACATCAAGGCTCTCGAAATGTACACGACCTTTTGTGGCTTCCACATGTGTTGAATGTTGCGACACTAAACTAGGATGACATATCTTTTGTTCAATCTATGAAAAAGTACTTTGACCAGTTTGTTTATGCATGGAATCCCCGACCCTTAGCAGATGGATAGAATATATTCCTGTTACATTGAAGAGCCACCTATGCATATTAAACACACAACATATAATGGTTATCAATACTCTTTCTGACTGGAATAACTGTTGAACCATGTTTAACGCCAAACCAAATGCTTTGAACAAGATTTCCTCCGAAAAAAGGAATAGGCATACATTTTCTCTACAAAGCACCATGGGACATGTGAGTTGAATCAAAATTCACAACCACCCACACCTGCCCTTTTTTTGGGGGGGGTGATTGTGAAATAGCAGTGCCGCCCCAATTGTTGATGGGGGGAACTTCACATGACGTCGTCACCTCTAGATGTCACTTACACTCCACATATTCACATCCCTAAATGATACGAATAAACTACAAACACATTTTCACTTTTGCAATAATATTCTGCCATTCCTTACATTCACATTTATACCTATAAATTGTTTCCGCAATGTCTTGAACAACACTATTTGTTTCATTCAAAGGATTTCCATATACGACGTCATATTGTTCTACGTTTGAGTTTCACATTGTCTCTACTATTTATTTTCGGTTCCCCCACACTTTTCCACCCTCTAACCTCTTTATTTTCACCCTCTTCTTTTCTCAATGTTTCTCTTCTTTCAATATAAATCCTTCGAAAGATTCCCTTCGGCGTTTCCATCGTACATTTCGTGTATGATTGCTAGTATTATATTACTGTTATCTATTAATATGTAATTATTAATATATACAAATATTTTTAAAATACAACTATAGTAAATAATATTATTATACGAAATATTATTAATATAATAAATTTGATTTAAAACAAAATACTATATGATTTTTTTAATAATAATTAAACATATACCAGTAATTTAAAAGGACCTGTCCTAATTTATTACGCCGAAGGCATTCCCCCCTATGGGAAAGGCACTTGCAGACGTTTCTATAACTATCTTGAATTTGACGGTTTGACGGCCGTCTGGACGTTTTACTGTTTAACAGTTTTTTGGGACGTTTTTGCTTTTTAACAGGTTTTATACCTTTGGTTCCTTTTAGGCACAAATTCGTAATTAAACGATTTGCGGCCTCCACGACGATGATCCAATCATCCGGCAACACCTGATTCGAAGCATACCACCTGCTCGAGGACAACGGTGTGGGGGATTCGACCCAGTCGCAGGCGGAGTCTGAACACGGTGTGAATAGCGAGCAACTCTGTTGCCTTTGTTCCACCCCGCCGGTCTGCACGAGAGTGTCGTTGCTATCCAAGGCACCCGAAGAACATAACGGATCGCTAAGGAGGTGCAGAGGCCGAACTGTATTGGTGGCAATGCCATACTCCACGGAATGCGCCCAGCAATCTTCCGTTGCAGACATCGTATTGCAGAGCAGGTCGTTTCTCGAGATGTTGGACGGACCGGTACTCGTCTGGTCGAAGAAGAGAACTTTGTTGGTATGTAACAGTGTCATATGCATTGGCAGAAACTCCAGTGTTTTCATCAGTAGCTCCCACCTTCCCTCAGTCATCTCGTATGCTCCAACGTTTAAACAGCTGAATAAAATGCACAGCAACAATCCGTGCATCCATACTGGTCTTGATATTATTACATGCTCCATTATCAAAAACATAATAGATTTCAACGAGAAAACCCGGTACTCGTCTGTCGAAGAAGAGAACTTTGTTGGTATGTAACAGTGTCATATGCATTGTAGAAACTCCAGTGTTTTTCATCAGAAGCTCCCACCTTCCCTCGGTCACCTCGTATGCTCCAACGTTTAAACAGCTCAATAAAATGCACAGCAACAATCCGTGGATCCATACTGGTCTTGATATTATTACACGCTCCATTATCAAAAACATAACAGATTTCAACGAGAAAACTCGGAGAAACTCTATGTTATAAAACAGTTGGCACAAATACCTGTATATATAAGAAATTCTTAAAGATTTCTATATTTAAGAAAATAAACCACAACCTTTTTACAAACTGTGAAAACATCAAAGTTCAAATATTAACCTGTTATTGAAGCCCATAATCCTATCACAACAAGAACGAGATGATTATGATTCGAAAAAGCCATGACAAAAAAAGTTATAGTGGAACAAATGTTGATTGAATTGAGTACTTTTGTCTGGTTTGGATATAGTTTTATAGATGAGTTTTGAGGCTCTCACTTTTCTGCTAACAAAGGATGGCTTTGATTTTTCTTTCTTGAGTCTGACATGAGCTGACGATTAAAAAATCAGCAAATCAGATTCTTTAAATTTGTTGCCATCTGTTGGACATTAAATATCCAAGATTTCTATAACTAGCAATCACATGTGCACAATGCAATGTGAACGTTGAACGGTATATATTATTTGATTTTAGAGGGATAGTTATTAGTTTTGCAGTTGATGTTGATAAGGGGCGTGATTGATTTTGTAAGTGTAGGAATATACAAAACACAACCAACGCCATCAACGAACACGGTAAGGAGCATGGATTGATATGAGTGTAGGAACTAAGATTTATTCCCTTTCTCGAAATCAAACTTGTAACCTACTTATTCCAGACTCAATCGGCAATTGCTCTCTTTGTACAAATTAATAATAAAGGCCCAAATCGTTAACTATTCTTTTGCTAAAAATATATGTAGAACTTTAATTTCTTCTTTTGCAAAAATTAAATGTAACCCATCATTTTGAATGAAAATGATTCACCACCATTATTCACACATGCACATGCACTTATGTTCATTTTTTTTTTTCAAAAAGTTATGGACTGTGAATGTATTCTTAACCACACTCAAACACTTCATGAAACAACATCCTGATAGTTGTCTGCCCATCGAATAGGATGATCTATTCCCTTGTAAGAACATCATGGCATGATAAGGGAGATTTATTACCAGGGGAAATTTTATGATGTAAATAGCTTAAATCTTACCACCATTCACACATAGAGTAAAATATCAGACGCCCTGTTTTGAGAAGTGCCTTTTTCATTACCGGGTATCTGTAATTGGATTGCAAATGGCCGTCTAGACATTTTTTACTATTTAATAGTTTTTTGGGACGTTTTTGTTGTTTAAACAGTTTTTTGGGAATTTTTTACTTTTTAAACAGTTTTTAAATAGGTCCACTAAATTCCAGTCGCATGTGCTACTCTTTTATTTTTGTAAAACCTGCATATGCTTTGTTTAGGACGTCGGTGAATCTTAATCCCACCCATTCTCATGTGATTTCTTAATCTCTCAATACTATTATTCTACCACTAAGATTTCTTCCCTTGCCCGAAATCAAACTTGTAACCTATTGATTCCATGACTCAATTGTAAATTGCTCTCGTTGTGCAAATCAATAATAAAGGCCCAAATCGTTCGCTGTTCTTTCACTAAAAATATATGTAGAACTTTAATTTCTTCTTTTGCAAAAATTAAATGTAACCCATCATTTTGAATGACCAGAATTTTCCACCATAAAAATGATTCACCACCATTATTCACATATGCACGTGCACTTATTTTTAATGTTATATTTTATTAAAAATTCCAATCCGTAGAAATTTGTGAAGTTTATACCTCAATATTCCTTATGAAAGTCTTTCTATTCTCCAACTACAACATCTTTACTCTAGCCAACAAATTCTATATCACATTTTGTAATTCAATAAGGACTTTCAACATAACTTACCAATCCAACTTGGGGACAAAAATTCAAATAGATTAAACTAGCATCCACGTTTAAGATGCAATCAATATGTTTAATGGTGTCACACATATCATAGTTCCGTAGGTATATGTGAACAAATAACAAGTGAAGTGATCACCAAGAAAAGTATCAAAATCTTTAAGATCTTGTTAACTACAATACCACTTTGAAAAAAAACTGAAAGCATCAATAATCTATTAGTTACATTTTCAAATATTTTTTTTCTCAAAGTATATTTAATGGTTTAACAAAATCACTCTATGCATGTGTCACAGAGTTAAAGGTAACAAGAATATCACATTTTTGTTAGTATGAATTGACAAATAACAAGTTCCTTCCTTTACCAATACCAGAGAGACTTTATGCTTGGGATTTTTTTACCCTGTTCGAAAATATTAGGAAACATCAATCAACTCGATATCACTATCTTATGGCTTTATCTGTGAATAGATAAAAAAAAGACAGAGCCATTGCCCTCTATGGCCTGGTTTGGTATTTTCGGTTGAAGAACTCATTTTAAAATTTCTATTTTCTTTTCACTCTCTATACAAATGGTGAATGGTGTGTTGTTGTAGCATAATATATATACATTTCATAATTACACATCAGTGTGAGAAATGACCAATATTGTCACTAAATTGCACAAATTTACAAGGATATAGTTGAAAGAAATGAAAAAAGTATTCGTTGTTACTATTGAAATGGTCATATAAGCCGATTAGACAACTATTTAGAAACAAAAAAATGAAGTACATGCAAGCCATTCAGTCTATGGATGCGAGCAGTTCCCTTGTCATCATTATGCCCTTCATCTAACCAATTCTGTGAATCCCCACTAAGTAGTCACTTTCCATTTCCCAATTAGGAATGCGGTTAATCTTTCCAAGAAAATGGTCTCCATGTCAGGGGAAAATGGTCTCCATGGCCTGCCCAAATAATTATGGTGGACTGGGTCAGAGAGCTGAGTGCCAAAGGCATGCTGATGGATGCAGCCGACCTGAATCTCTGTGATGAATTTCTAGTAGAAGATGAGATGGAAAGAGTGCTCAAATTGGGGCTCCTGTGTTCCAATCCTAATGCGGAAAGGAGGCTCGGCATGCGACAAGTATTGCTAATACTTAAAGGTGAAGCTTCCCTGCCAACTTTTGATGCTGCGTCTTATTGGCATACGAGCCCATCAAGCCATATCTTCAAGTCTACTCCATATATTGGTCGCATCTCAGATATTGCTTCTACTTCCATGTCTCTGGAAGGACGGTAAATTCCACAAACAACCGAACATGAACTTTCACTCGACTCTTTATGAACAAAGCAAACAATCACCCAAAGATGTTTCTAATTTTTATTTTTATTTTTTTCCAAAAAGTATTTTTGTAATATAGATACACAAAAAGTATATTTTGTTTTTGAAATTATTAGAGATTGTGCTAAATTGTAATATGAAATGATTCTTATGATATCCTATAAGGGTGGCATGGTACGATATCTCATAATGTCAAATTTAATCTAATTTTAGAGAATACAATTCAACTTAGGTAAGTTTGTTAATAATTACAATTTACTAATAAATACTATTTAGAAATAAATGAATATGTAGAATACATATCTATTAAATAAATTTTTATATCTTATTGCAAGTTTTTGTGATATCTTGTTCTTTTCAATAAAAGTAGCAAAAATATTGACATTTGTTCGGGCTTTAATTGAAAATAAGTATTGTCAATCACACCCCTTATCAACATCAACTACAAAAATAATAAGTGTCTTTCTAAATCTAATAACATATACCATTCGGCGTTCACATTGCATTGTACACATGCGATTGCTAGTATGATAATTTAACGTTAAATAATATATTATATGCTGAAGGCGTTTTGTGATGCCTCCTAGCTTTTTGTGGGACCCGAGTATTCTCGTCACCCCTGCGGCTCTTATAACTCTCTTATATTTTTATTTAATATAGTGAACAGTTCCAATAATAGAACACTCTATAAGAAAATTTCTACATTAATCTGAACAAACATACATAGTGGGTAAGTCCATCCATTTTCTAACATCATCTGATAACTAATGTAACATTAATCTAACATACTAATCTGAGCCTTTGAAACAAAACATAGCTGAGCTGCTACAACACAAGTTAGATCGTAAGTTGTCTTTCATAAAAGCAATGTTCTTCTACAGAAAGAAATGGGAAAGAAAAGAGACCGCTGTTGCTCCTGTAGAGTCCAGCAATCCGCTACTTCCTGATGCGAAATTTATCCCCGTGGTAAACATTGCCTTTGGTTTCAGATATGGAGGAGGAAAGAGGAGCCCCAAGTCCGCAGCTGCAACAAGAAATGCTCTTAGATCAGACATTATTAAATTTACCCATAATTAACATGGAGAAAGTGCAGTAATATTGTAATATACCTACGAAGTCGAAAGCGGTGCGGCCGTCGGTAAATCGACCCGTTGGTTCTGGAAAAAAGGAGACGCCGTACGGTGTGAAGTTTGCTCTGGCGGAACAGTGTGGAATGTAGTTATTATTCCCTGCGTCTGCTAATGAATCTCCAAACACAAACATGGCTGGCACGTACGGCTCCTTCTCAGCCGCTGCGAAATTACTGATTATCCACAACCCAAGTAAAACATAAACGACTAAACTCTTCATTCTCGGCTTGACAATCACTATAGAAACTTGCCTGCTCAATTTCCCATCCATTCTATTATTTATAACAAACTTTAGTCGGTGGTTTATTTAGCACGAGCATATACTGTGAAAAAAAAATCTCATTCGCGTGCGTAAAGATGTCAGAAACTTAACATTTCCAACCACGTATTTCATGGACGGGATGTCGTATTTTTCTTCTCACTTGAAAGTGCGTTGGTAATAGGACATCTATTATTTGGAGGCGCATGCATGGACGAGTATCAAATTGGGAAAAAAAGAGGAAGAGGACGTTTCAAAATTGAAATGAAATAAAATGGTTTTCAGAGGTCCATAATATCTTTTAGAAGACAGCTCCTCCTAATTAAAGTTAGTAATTCTCTATTTTCTTTTTTCTTTTTTCTTTTTTCTTTTTTCTTTGAATAGTTTAATTATGGAGCCCATTCTTAATGTTTCTATGTGCGTGTCATGTATGTTCATATATGATAGGACATTCTAGAATGAAATGTTACAACATTTCGACCACCACTATGGAATAAAAAACATAAACTAGGTCTCTTTCAAGTGCTCCTTAGGAATCGTTCATCTCCCCATCTCACATCTAATCTTATGAGAGTTAGTCCTTAGTTGACCAATGATGATATTTTCTCACCAATTAATATTAGTCATTATATGTGCTTTTTCATTATAGTTTATGTTGAACACTAATATATAGTGTTGTCTTTTCTTTCTTGTTTCATTCCTTTATATTGTTGTTCTAAACCTTTTGTTCACATATTTTTTAATGTTTTTGTTACAATTTGGGTTTTGGTTTAACTGATATTCTATTTATTTATCCACTTTTGCATCTGCTTTATCAAAGATTTCTTCCTATGGTTCTATTGTACTTCATCTTTTACACCCCAGGCCATCTTTTGGTCTTCAAGGTTTCTATTTATTTTTTTCAAGTAATATAATAGTTTGGTCATAATAGTTGCCTTAAAGGAAATGTACCCATCTTTGCAAGGGTCATTTAATAGGGAACTAAACCCCTATTTCTAAAGTTGTTTATGATTAGAAATTTTTTTATTTTAATTTCACACTCGTTGTACCACTGACCCATGCCTCACAACCATATCATACTAGTAAAGTGACAACTAGCCCGAAAAGGACCTTGGTGGTCTTCCAATCCCATAACTTGGCATTCCTACATCTGTTTTGGATTGCGTAAACAGATATCAAACCACCTTATAAAATTTTTATCCAGACATCCCAACTAAGCTTGCTTTAAAACACAACGTTGCGATACTTGTATTTTGACACCACTTCAAAAGACCCTCTTGTGATCTAAAAATTGGGGTATTGAACCTCCCTTATTTTTATTGAAAATATTGATTGTGGTTTTTTCAGTCTTCACTTTCATCCCTACTTATTTATTAAAAAATATGGATCCTAAATATGGTCCCTTGAATCTTGTATTTTTTCTTCCATCAAAATTAGGTCGTCAACATATAACAAAAGCTTCACCACATACTTGGCCAAGTGGACCCTCCTCCCCCAACTATGTTTATCCAATTGTCTAACTTATGCATGTATAATGTAGATAGAGTCAGGGATAAAGGTCATCCGTATTTGATGCCTATATCATTTCCAAGATACTTGAATAAGGTTGTCTACATTTTAATTTTATCCTTATTCAAGGTCATGTACTCTATGATCTACTACTATGTAGTACATTGGGACCCAAATTTCCTCAATTCTTCCCCATAATTTGATAGTTAGAACTATATTGATTGCCTCTTTTAAGTCTACAAAAATATAATGTAAATTCCCTTTTGTATCCCAAACCTTTACAGTTAAATGTCTAAGTGTGATGCAACAATTAATATTAGAATGTTTGGGTCTAAAACATGCTTATCTTTTTACCGTATTTCCCTTTTCTTCAGCCAAAATTATAATTCTCCATTCCGTTGTACTCCCATTTTGTTTATAATTAATCATGATGGTTTAGTAGTTTGAGGGGTGGTCTACATCTCCATTTTGTTTATAAAAATATAATTAACCATGATGGTTTAGTAGTTTGAGGGGTGGTCTACATCTCCATTTCTAAAAAGAGGTATGGTTAGGTTGGTCTCAAGTAAACGTTCTACTTTGTCCATAGGTAATCTCCGTTTTTTTGAAACCCACTGATTATTTTCCCAAAGTTTTCTTGTCTTCCATATTTATTCTTAAATCAAAAGTTTAGAATGTCGACGATAACATGGAAAAGACTAAAAAAAATGTGGTTTATAGTCTTCATAGAAAGATAGTTTTACTTCACGTTGATGTACGTGATAAAAGGAAAGGAAAGAAAAGTTCCTTTAATAGTGCACACTATTGTGTAACCTCATTTAAAAATGGAAAGAGAAGGAAAGGATACAAAATATATTTCGAATGCTTCTCTGAGTCCACCATTATTACAAGAGAAAAACATTTAACATCAAATATTGTTATGCATTCCACAGTCCCAATACTTCCTGCATAATAAGATAAATCCAAATGGCTTAAAATTTGGTGCCCATGATTGTTGCAGGAGAAAAAGCATTCACTTCCAATGTGAATGAGCTCTCACATAAAAAAGGATTTGAAGCATATATATATACATATGTGCAGATATGCATACAGAAACAGGTATACATATACACACATGGGTATTTAATTAATAATATGCAAAGGGGTTACCAATATAGGAGCAGATAAAGGGAATATTTAGATGGAAGAAATATAAACATGAAAGCACCATTTACAGGTAAATGAAATCCATATGAAATCATCATTCAAAAGAAAATGACATTCATAGGAAATCCCTGTCCATAGAGAAGGAGAAGAGGGAGAATGAAACATTTTTTTTACACGCTAAATAAATATTTGTGGTAAATAAAGTTTTTATTTATTTAAAGGCATAAGGGTTGTGCAGATTAGATATTCTGGTTAATTACTAAATATTAATGCACAAAACCATGATACAAGTCCCAACGAAATTTGTAAAATTGTATTACTAAAAAAATGACTTCTCAAAACAAAAGATGAGAAGTATTCTTAACTGATTACATAAGCATATGTATAGTTTATTATTAAAAAGTGAATGAGAAGGCTAGAAGGTACTAGATGTGCTTCATCTCTAGAAATGTGACTGTAAGTTGAGTATCTATAGAATAATATGTCATGTATTGGAGTGTGGTATGCTATGGACCTATGTTGTACGACCTTGGACTAGTGGGTGTTCACATTATGCAAGGCATTATGTTTGTGTGATTGAATTTAATATTATTTTTTGTATGATTATATGGTTCACAAAAAGTGTGACACATCCTATTATGATCTGCAATAAGTAGAAACACTAGGTCCCTATACTAGCACTTCAAGAACACAATTAGATTAAAAAAAAAGATAAACTTTGTATGTGGTGGAGTTGGATAAAACAACAATATCACAACTACTCAAATAATACAACCAAATATGAGAATAACCACGTTTAATTCTTTCTAGTCACTACGTGCTATATCCCATCGATGGTAGGATCAAAATTCTTGTAGTTCTCCTAGTGCAAGTGTAATTTTGTATACAAATATAGGGTAACCACTATCTTTCACTCGTATCTCTTAATGTTCATAAAGATAGTGGAAATAACTATAAATAAAGTATAATGTACCCTTCACAATGTGATATAGTGTGATATGCTTGTAAATGATAAATTTATTCTTCAAACTTCAGAAATTTGATAATGTTTTGTATTGGTTTGACCTTTCCTAACTTGACTTGACTTGGAAGATCTATGGAGTAAGAGGCATGGATCTTTAACCTTGTTTACCTAGCTTCATACTCATATGTTGCATCTGGATCTTGACTTTCCATGTGTGAAATTGAGACCATTGAATTTTTCTAGTGGAATGAAGGAGTTTACGAGAGCTTGGAGTACTTTATGATTGTATTTTACAATGTGTCCTCTTGAAAGTTATAGGTTCTTTACATGGGTGGGATAGGTGTACATAGGTTTGAGGCATTTAGAAATACCAGCTGAGGTCGCATTAGTATTGGACACCATCGGTTTTGCTTGATTTCACATTAAGGATAATCCGTGGGATATAAATCGAGAAAAGAAAATATTTCAAATTGGAAAAGTAACTAATGATTAGTGGGGAATGGAGTTATTGGGAATGGAATGTGGTTGAGCCGAATTAAATTGCCAAAGAAAATGATCCAACAAACCACAGATTTAATCAAAGAACAAACTAATGTGAATCAGAATAAGTATTCCTCATCCGTGGGGCTAATAATGAATGCCTCTAGATATGTTGAATAGATGCATCAAGCAAAAGTATTTGCTAAATTCAAAACATAACATACAATTTTCATATGACTCACATGGCCTGTACGCATAAGCCTTCAGCCAAGTTGTGCGGTTCTATAAAAATAGATCGTGGGTTTGTGAAATGTTTTGGGATTGGTGTCTTGATGTTAGGATCAAAATTCTTGTAGTTCTCCTAGTGCAAGTGTAATTTTGTACTACAAATATAGGGTAACCACTCTCTTTCACTCGTATCTCTTAATGTTCATAAAGATAGTGGAAATAACTTATAAAGTATAATGTACCCTTCATGTGATATAGTGAAAAACTATGTATTTTTATTAAATATAGAGATTTACACATTTTAGATATACATTGAGAGACAATTGGTATAATCTAAGACCTATATTTATGATGTTTAAATCGAGAAAAGAAAATATTTCAAATTGGAAAAGTAACTAATGATTAGTGGGGAATGGAGTTATTGGGAATGGAATAAGACCATAGTAAGTTTGTATGGTTCTGTAAATATGGGGGAGGGGGGAGGAGAACTTCTATGTATTTTTATTAAATATAGAGATTTACACATTTTAGATATACATTGAGAGACAATTGGTATAATCTAAGACCTATATTTATGATTTTTTAGTACAAAATATGGGGGAGGGGGGAGGAGAACTTCATTCCCTTTTGATTTACGCTTCTTGAGAACCATTACACTACACAGTATAGGGGCACGAGTCTCGTATTTTTATATATTTCAACATTATATATTTGATAAATAGAGAAAATTGTATAGTGGTGGGATGATTATAATTCATTCCCTTTCAAATTTTTTGTTCGTTTACACATTTGGACCTAGATTCGTTTACAATGGTTTATTCCATATGCTTAATACTTTTCTCACATGTTGGCCATAATTTTTGATATTGTACCTTGTTGGAAGCACAATGACTGGGGGTGAATTAATCCTTTAATTTTTTTTGCTTCATTTACCATAACATGCATACATAATTAAAATCATCCATTCAACATTCATTAACCAATGTGATCTTATTACTTGTGTGGTACAACCATCCACAAGAACATGAAATAAGATAGAACACATGAACACAAGATATAAAGTGGGAAACCCTCAAGGGGAAGAAAATCCACTGAACCTCTATATATATTACTCAATACAAAAGAGTCTCATGAATATTACACATCACAAGATATTTTTTTTAGTGAGGTACCAACCTCACAAGGAACACAGACCCCTAGTTTAGTAGGGCATCAACACTATAAGGAGCACCAACCCCTAATTTAGTAGAGCACCAACTCTACAAGGAGGAACCAACCCCCTAGATGACTCAACACCAACTAAATCCATCTGAAATTAATTTAATCTATGATTTTTTGCTGTAAAAACTAATGATGACTTTATGAATCTCACTCTCCTCTCTATCTTCTTTAAAACATCTCTTAAGCCTTCTTTCCCAAAACCTCTTCCTTCAAGTTGATTTCCACATATTCCCTAGCTCACCATCTCTCTCTCTCTCTCTCTCTCTCTCTCTCTCTCTCTCTCTCTCTCTCTCTCTCTCTCTCTCTCTAAAACCATCACATACTTATTTCCCTCTGGGAAACATCACAAGGACCTTCATCACCTTCCTAGGTCACAATTTTCTTCCACTCTCGTAACTAGCTCAAACGAGCTTTCTAATTCACCTTTATACACATTTATTTTTCAAAAACCACTTGGGTATTCCTTGATATAGTAAAATAAATTTATAAAATCCTATAAAAATCACACATAAGTCCATGTAGGTCACCACCATCACCAAGAACCTTCTAGGCCTCCATTAGGACATAAGAAGTCCTAAAACACCAAATCAAGCCAACTCACCATAAGAGGGATGTTCAAGACCAAAAAACTTTACCAAGGAATGGAAAACATTTAGACATGTTTTAGAATCCTTCAAAAATCTCCATAAGTCATATAATACTCAGCCAAAACCATCTCACCTCATGAAGTCACTCATGAGCAAACACAACCAAGCTCCCCAAAATTTAGTTTTTAGTACTCAAGCCATAACTTGCTCAAAATAAAATAAAATAAAGTATGATATACCATTGGAAATATATTGATGTAAAAATCATAAAAAAATCAAACAAAGTCATAATTCTACATGTAGTATCTCAACAACTGCTATGTACCTAGACTGTACTCCAAACTACCAAAAAACCAGTCCTCAAAAATAGGGCATACTTTGCATCATAGTACCTCAAAATTATCTTAAACCATCATGTAAATGAATTAAATCTACCATGCTTCAATAAATGATAAATTAGTCATTAGGTTCAATTGAAATTTTTGCACAAACTAAGATTGTCCAAAAATAAGCATAAAATTATCACCTATAAATTACATAAATGGAAATTTGGAAGAGTCATTTACAACATAAAATTATCACATTTTCAAAAGGAATTAATTCTGGACCACTACAAGTAATTTCTCGTAAGTCGTTCCAAAGCTAGGGTTTCAATAGGGTTAAAAAG
Organism: Taxus chinensis; assembly: GCA_019776745.2. Taxonomy (NCBI): domain Eukaryota; kingdom Viridiplantae; phylum Streptophyta; class Pinopsida; order Cupressales; family Taxaceae; genus Taxus; species Taxus chinensis. The sequence goes on along the minus strand of CM034155.1, from coordinate 355,711,527 downwards.
TAGTTTACCTTCCTAATGATTTTTCATAAAAATGTGACGATCAAACAACCTCGTTATTATTAGAAAATATTCATAAATGGCATATTAAAAAATCCCTAGGATCTTAGATCCCCATGCAAATCATACAATCCCCAAAAAGCATATGAAAGTCAACTTTTAGCTCAAAAACTTACGTTTGGAAAGGCGGTTTTGGTAAAAATGCAGTATCTCACAAAATATTCATCACCTAAACCTGAAATTTGGTCCACATTTTCATATAAAAATTAAAAATAATATTAAATTCTCACTTATGTTTTCACACCTCTTAAACTCATCATACACCATGGTTTTCACATGCCTTCTAGCCTTATCTTCAATTTTCTTGCTTCAAATGACCTTGACGATGCACTATGAACCTAAATTGTGGCATTGTACCCCTTATACACCTGATATGAAACCTTAAAAATTTACTCATATTCTTAAACATTTATTCACTTCTTCATACTTCATGCTTCTATACCATCTAGCTAAAACTAGGTCTAGGACTGGGCCTAGAATGTCTTGTCTCAACACATGTTCCATATAAATTGACCTAATATGACCTTGTAAACACTCATACACTTTTGAAACACCTCTCAAAACATTTTACACACTATATAAACCTATGGAGGTCACTCTCAAGACCATACACCTCATTGCTTGTAGGTGATTTAATAAAAAAATATATAAAACCCTAATTGCAGAGTAACTGATGTAAACAATGATATGCATCTGTTACGTACAATATAACACAATAAATAAGCAAGTGAATAAAAAAACCCCAATAAAGAAATGTAGAAAGAATAACTTATCTGATTTGTGTTTGATCCTTAAGTGTTCTGAATCTGGAAAATTGTTGCACATGAGGTAAACTATGTCATCAATACTCAAGATAAATTGTGGAGCTCACGGATGATTTCAGACATGGGCGCACATGACTAGACAAGTGTTCCTGGGAAATGGGGACTGATACTAGGTACACATGGCTATGAAAATGGTCAAAATAGTATTTTTACAGTGTTTCACAAGTGTCATAAACATTCCCTATTGATCGCATGTGTGTTGCTCTTTGATCGTCGAGGGTAACTATAATCTGCAAAACATATATCACTTGCAAAATCCCACAAACCACCTCAAATAAAAAAATTAAAGATACATAATGGGGAGCTAGAGTGACCCTAGTGGTCACCTGACAAAGTGATCTTACAACTGAGTGTTACACTACATCTCAGACTCCATGTAGTTCTTATGAGTGTATGTAAGAATTGTGCCCTAGGATGACCTTGTGCAAGTGCACTTGATAGGGGGTTGTAGCTAGATGTAGCAATGCAAATAGAATATGTGGATGGAACAAATAACTTCCCCTTCCTATTCTATGTATGCAAATTTGCAGCCATTTTCCCTTGAGTGAATTGCTAGATGGATGTCTTAGAGTGCTTTAGGTGCCTTTTGGATGCAAGCTTAGGTGATGCAAATAATGCTTAGAGCTTGGTCCTTTATTTTGAACTCATGATTATGTATTTATATGATTCCCTTATTTGAATTTCGTAATTGACAGCTGGAAGGTTGACCCATAAGTGAAAAAGATGCTAAAAATATAAAATAGGCCAAAAAGGCGTGAGTAAGATAAGAAAGGGTCAGGGGCGCCCAAAGGGGATAGGGGTGCATGGGAACTCTTGTCCTAGCTGGGAGTTGGTGTCTAGAGCCATAAAACATAAATAAATAAAATATTGACTAGGCTATGTGGTATGTAAGACCAAATAGAAAGCAAGAAACAAAGATAAGAGGCCCAAGACAATCATCAATTACTAGTTTAATTGCTTAGGAATCGTATGAATGCTAGTATGTGTTTAACACCTATAAATGTACCCGAGCGTGTAATTTAGTGTCTACATTTACCCCTAATTTATGTTATTGAGTGAATAATCAATAACATACAGTAGATAAAAGATATATACTTGATAACCATGTAGATCATATGGCAAAATACGTGTCGAGTGGACAAGTGAAACATGGAATGATGAAAAAATGAAGCGTGGAAACTAGGAAAGGAAAGTGACCCTAGGGGTGAAGCGTATGTGTTTTACCATGTTCTACGTGTTTTTGTAGCTTGTGATTGTTGCTTCTTGTAAGGAAGGACCTAAAAAAAATAAGAGCAGGAATGTAGTCAAAGTCTCATATATAATAAATTAGAAAAAAATGTGCATATGTATGTTAAGTTTGTAAAAGGAAAGTGTGCACTGATGTAGAAGAGTGTAAAAGGATAGAAAAGTGTCATAAAAATACTTTGTAAAATACATTTTTTGGGCGATATCATGCCAAGAGTGAGTTTTTGTGGTGATCTCATGCCAAATGTGACTTTTTTGGGCGATAGCACACCAAAGAGAACGTGTTGGGGAGAGAGGTTTAATGTTACTCTCCTTCCATTATAATGTCCCCTTTTTGGACATCTGGGAATTTTTAAAAACTTCGACACCAATCAAATCAAGAAGGATTAGATCCTTTTGATTCAACCTCAAATAACCCAATGTCGGCTTATTACAATGTTAGGAACTCGTGTTCCTACCCTTCTATTTGCTTTATAGTAGATTAGTTACTTTGGATGTATATGCTTTGTAAGTCATCCATTCAACATATTTGAATAATCTCACGTGTGTGGGAAGTAGTAGTTTCTTGGATAGTAATTAGTATATAAGAAGGTTTTGAGGCTCGATGAGGCATTCATGAATATATTGTATGGAGCTTGCTCAAAGGAGGTTTCCCCCTCGAAGAGGCCTCCGATTCAATATCATTCCGAGTTATTTACAATATCATTTTGAGTTCTTTTTCTTGAGTTATTTGATGCAAGTTGTTTCCATTTAAAGTTAAAATTGTTAGGATTTGTAAAATAGTGTTGTAGGTTCCTCACATACAACCCAAAATGGGGCTGGAAGTATCCAATGTGATGGGTGAGATGTGAGAATTAATTGGAATTCACACCATTACCAAATTTTATTTTTATAGCAACACTATTAATTTAAAGTAGCTTGTAGACAGCTGAAAACTTCTAAAATTCATAACTAAACCAATATTTCTTCTTTTCATAAGAAACAAAGTGCACAATAAACTTGAAATTTTTCCCTTTCCAAAGAACTAAGAGGATCATATTTTTCTGGGAACTAAAATGCCTTCAAAATAACATCTAAACTTCAAGATTTGTGCGCGGTTAGCAAAAATTATTAAATTAATAACCAACACTTCCCTTAACTAGTTTTCACCCTTCAAAAGCTTGTTTTGATGCAAAAGAATGCCAAGAATAGATCTGAATTGAATTCACAATTTTTAAGCATCAAAATGTGTCACAAATAATTAATAATCCAACACCATATTGTTGTAACTTCTAAAATTATTTTTTGTTTAACCAACCAAGCAAAAGCCTTCAAACTTTGGATCTAGTGCCAAAACAATAGGAAGAATAATATTCCAAAATTAGTTTTCGCATAGTAAACATGAAACCCTAATTTTCCCCTAAAAATTAGGTCACCCAACATATTAAGGGCATCAAATCATCTCCAAAATTATGAAATTAATTGCAAAACAAAACAGATCTGAAATTCACTTGTTTAACCATCAAAACATGTAAACAAACTTAAATTTCCTTCAACAATCAATTCGCTAGGGTTAGAAATTCTTTCCCAAGCAATTCGCCACACAATAGATGCAACACATGTTAGGAAATAAGAGATAAATATGCGGAATAATCCCTTACAGAATCGCAACAGTAGAAATTAATATGCAGAAAATATTACAGATCTCAAATAAAAAAACAGAATAAATAACACAACACAGAAAAACAATATTTAACGTGGTTCACCCAATTTGGGCTACGTCTACCAAGAATCACTTGCTCATATTTTATTACAAGCCTCCACTCTCTCAATACAATACCCAGATCCGTTTGGAGCTATGCTCAACAAACTCTACAGAATTCACCCCCGAATTCAAAACACATCTGCAAAAAATTTGCTTGACTATCTATCATATTCATAAGACCATATAAATAGAAAACTACTCAAGCAGTTTTACAAAACTGTGGGTATCAAACAATGGGAAAAAAACAAAACCATCCCATAAACCTATGGGTAGCTGAAGAGACAGTTTTACAAAACAATGGGTACCGAAAAAAAAAACCATGGGCCCAAAAATAGCCCATAACAGTTACCCATTACCCATGGGTTAATAAACCACCCATGAAAATTTGCTTATGGGGCTTCACCCCCAAACCCCCCTAACCCGCTCATTGACGAGCGGGACCACCGTAAAAATACTTGAGTGTATCACATAGAAGGTGTACCACACTCTAACATGCAAATAGGCTCCACAAACATAACAATCTCCCACTTGGAGACTGATTTCCACTAAGCAAGATTCTCAACCCTTCACTGTCATCCGCGAAGGCCAACCAAAGCTGAACATAGCTTTAGTTTATCCCTTGTGACCACCTTGGTCATCATGTCTGCAAGATTCTTACTGGTATGAATCTTCTCCAACTTCAACTTATCTTCCTCCAAAGCTATCCTGATGAAGTGATATCTCAACTGTATATGCTTTGTCCTGGAGTGGAAAGAAGAGTTCTTAGCTAGGTGTATAGCACTCTGACTATCACTATGCAGCTTACATTCCTCCTGCTTATGCCCAAACTCCTTAACCAATTGTTGTAACCAAATCATCTCTCTGCTTTCCTCTATGGCAGCAACATACTCAACCTTCGTGGTTGGCAAAGCCACCAGCTTCTGTAGTCGTGAAATCTAGCTCACTACTGTCCCACCTACAGTGTAAATATAACCTATCATGCTCCTCCTGTTGTCTACATCTTCAGCCATGTTTGAATCTACATAACCACGTAAAGTGGTGTCTGATCCACTGTAGCACAAAACTATCCCTATGGTCCCTCTCAAATACCGAAGGATCCACTTTACTGCTTACCAATGCTCTTTACCTGGATCACTCATAAATCTACTCACAACTCCCACTGCATGGGCAATATAAGGCCTAGTGCACACCATAGCATACTGGACATCTGGTTTCTTTCCTGCTCTATCTTGGGACACTGGTCCTTTGATAACTTAAGATGGCCTGCCAAAGGAGTCCCAACCGGTTTAGCATCCTGCATGTTAAACCTATCCAATACCTTCTTAATGTACTTTTCTTGAGATAAATTCAGCTTTTGTTCCTTCCTATCCCGAGTTATCCTCATACCAAGGATTTGTCTAGCTGCCCCCAAATCCTTCATATCAAAGGATTCACTTAGTTGTTTCTTGAGTACTTTTATTTCCTGCATGTTTTTACCTGCAGCCAACATGTCATCAACATACAAACACAGGATAATATAACTTCCATCCTCAAATTTCTTTGTATACACGCAATGGTCATAATGTCATCTAATATAACCTTGCTCCATCATAAAGCTATCAAACTTCTTATACCATTTACGTGGAGCTTTTTTCAATCCATACAAGCTCTTCTTCAGTTTACACACCATCTCCTCTTTACCTTTGACCTCATAGCCCTCTGGTTGCTGCATATATAGTTCCTCCTCCAAATCACCATGGAGAAATGTAGTCTTTACATCTAACTTTTCTAAGTGCAAGTCTTCTGCTGCCACTATTCCAAGAACAGTTCTAATAGAAGTCATTTTTACTACAGGAGAAAAAATCTCATCAAAATCTATACCTTGTTTCTGTGCAAACCCCTTAACCACCAACCGGGCCTTGTATCTTTTCTTTCCTCCTTCTTCATCTTTAACTCTGTACACCCATTTGTTCTACAATGCTCTTTTTCCTTCCGGTAGCTTCACCAAATCCTAATTCTGGTTCTCCATGAGAGGCTTATGCTCCTCATCCATGGCTTGCTCCCACTTCTTACTGGAAACTACCTGCATTGCTTCATCAAAGCTCTCTTTCTCTCCACTATCAGTGAGTAATAAATAATAAAGAGAAGGATAAAAATGTTCAAGTTCTTTTCTTACCCTAGAAGACCTCACTGTAGGAATTTGGGGTTCCTGTTGAGTAGGTTCCTGAACTGATTCATGGGTCACTTTCCCATCCGGAAGATCCTTTACCACTGCATATTCTTTCTTGGATTCTTCCCTGTTTTCCTGCAACTGTTGCTTATACATGACTTTCTCATTAAAGACCACATCCCTAGACCGAATGATTTTCTTGTCCTTAATACTCCAACATTTAAATCCAAAGTCATCACCACCATAACCAATGAAAGTACATTTTTCTGATTTATCCTCTAGCTTGGTCCTATCATCCTTGTCTATATGAACAAACACCTCACATCCAAAGACTCTAAGAAATGAATAATCAACTTTCTTACCATACCATGCCTCCTCAGGTATGCCTCCATCCAAGGCACTTAAGGGTCCTCTGTTTATCAAGTACACAGTTGTGCTCACCGCTTCTGCCCAAAAAGAAAGAGGCAGTCCTGCATGTAACCTCATGCTCCTAGCACGTTCCATTATTATTTTGTTCATCCTTTTTGATACCCTATTCTGCTGTAGAGTTCCTGGAACTGTCTTTTTCCTATGGATTCCATTTTTAGAATAGTAATCATTAAATTCATTGCTTCAATACTCCCCTCCATTATCTGACCTGAGACATTTTAGCTTAAGACCTATTTCATTCTCTACCAAGGCTTTCCATTTAATAAAAGTGTCAAATACATCAGATTTGTTTCTAATACAATAAACCCAAACTTTCCTTTTTGCATCATCAATAAAAGTAACATAATAACTTGAACCCCCAAGAGATGATACCTGAGTCGGCCCCCACACATCATAATATACCAGCTCTAACTTACTCTCTTTCTTCGTAGGTCCAACCTTGAGAAACTTTACGCACTTCTTTTCCCATATACGGAATTCTCACAAAAATCCAAACTTGTTTCTGTATATCCAAGCAAATTCTTCTTTATGATGTTCATGCCCTTATGGCTCATATGAATGAGCCTATAGTGCCATAATGTTGTATCTGTATCTGAAGCCACAAGATTACAATCATTAGTACTATCAGCGGTTAAATACAAGGTTCCAACCTTCTTACCTCTTTCCACCACAAGAGCACCCTTGGTAACCTTCCAAGAGTTAGCTGTAAATATCATAGTACAACCATCACTTCCCAATTGCCCCGCCGATATCAAATTTCTCCTTAATGTAGGAACATGTCTAACATCTTTCAATAGCCATGTATTCCCATTCTGCATCTTAACCTGAACAGAACCTTTTCCAACTATACTGCAAGGCTCATCATCACCAAGAAAAACATGCCCAAAATCCCCTTGAACATAATCAACAAAATAATGCCTATGTGGAGTAGCATGAAAAGAATCCCCTGAATCTAAAACCAAAGATTCAGTAATATTATGCAAAGAAAGAATCAAAGCATCCTGACATACATCACCCGATGCCATATTTACCTCCTTGTTTTCTTCCTATTGTTTCTTCTTGTCCTAAAGCTCCCAACAATCCTTCTTTGCATGCCCAGACTTTCCACAGTTCCAACATACAATCTTGCTCTTAGATTATTACCTTGCCTGATCTTTCAATTTTCCACGGTTTCCTCTATTCTTCTGTCTCCCTCTAGTTTACATTGTCAAAGCATTCCCTGAAGTAGAAGATTCCCCGGAGATTTTTCTTCAGATTTCCTCCCTTAGAATCACCCCTAAAACATCCTCAAACTTCAACTTTGAGTTAGCTGGAACCGAGTTGCTTACCGCCATTACCAGGCTATTCCAACTCTCAGGTAAAGAGCAAAAAATTAATAAAGCCCTAAATTCTTCATCAAATTCTATTGTAATCGAAGCCAGCATATTCACAATCGTATTGAAATCATTTAAATGATTTTCTACTGAACCATTCTCAGACATCTTCATATTAAACAACTTTTTCATTTAAAATATCTTATTAGAGGCAGAGGGTTTTTCATACAACTTCCCTAATGCATCCATTAGTTCTTTTGTAGTCTTTTCCTTTGAAACATTAAATAATACCGAAGATGCAAGACACAACCAAATCGTTTCAAGTGCCTTCTGATCCAACAAATCCCATTCCGCATCTATCATGCTTGAGGGTTTGTTCACCTTCTCAGACAACGGAGTATAAAGATCCTTCTGATAAAGGTAATCTTCCATCTGCATCTTCCAAAGACTGAAATTCTACCCATTGAATTTATCAACCCTAGATCTTCCATCATCTTCCATAGCTCCCACTCAATCTAAAAATTTTCCCTATGATTCAACGCTTCAGCAAACCAAACCAGACTCTAATACCAATTATTAGGAAATAAGAGATAAAATATGTGGAATAATCCCTCACAGAATCGCAACAGTAGAAAATAATATGCAGAAAATATTACAGATCTCAAATAAAAGTGTAGAATAAATAACACAACATAGAAAAACAATATTTAACGTGGTTCACCCCAATTTGGGCTACGTCCACCAAGAATCACTTGCTCATATTTTATTACAAGCCTTCACTCTCTCAATACAATACCCAGATCAGTTTAGAGCTATGCTCAACAAACTCTACAGAATTCACACCCAAATTCAAAACACATCTGCAATACATTTGCTTGTCTATTTATCATATGCATAAGACCATATAAATAGACAACTGCTTAAGCAGTTTTACAAAACCGTGGGTATCAAACAATGGGCAAAAAAAAAACCGTCCCATAAACCTATGGGTAGCCGAAGAGGCGGTTTTACAAAACAATGGGTACCAAAAAAAAAACCATGGGCCCAAAAATAGCCCATAACGGTTACCCATTACCCATGGGTTAATAAACCACCCATGAAAATTTGCTTCGGGGGCTTCGCCTCCGAACCCCCCTGACCCGCTCACCGGTGAGTAGGACCACTATAAAAATACCCAAGTGTAACACATAGAAGGTGTACCACACTCTAACATGAAAATAGGCTCCACAAACATAACAACACACACACAAATGGATCCTTATGAAAATCAGATTTACTTTAATTCCAAATCGAATGTGAGAGAGAGAGAGAGAGCACAATGAATAACTAGGGCATACATGCCTTGGCCATACATCCCATTTTTCCAAGCATGGAGAGACATAAATGATCAAATCAAAATGCCAAATGATGGCCATGTCACCTCCTTTTATAACATAAGGGGTGCAACATTAAAAGGGCCAACCTTTTCCCTTTTGGAGTGAATACTAATAAAACTTAAATTAAAATATTAAAAGACCCGCTTATGTGCACTCTATTATTTTTAATCAAACAATAAAGAAGTAAGTAGCCTATGTGTGATGAGGCAATAATTTGGCCATAAATTACCATTATTTTGTCCTTCCAATTTACCTTTCAAAGTGGATTTAAATGTAATCTAGGAACTTATAGTTTTCTTAAGATATAATATAGGATGTATATTTTGTTCATTCTTTAGAAGTATTTTGTTATCTATTTTGTTGACTAATCCTGTTGATTATTTAGGAAAGAAGCAAAGTCTTGTGCATGCAGGTCATAAAGGAAAGATAATGCTAGTTCTAGGGAAAGTGGAATTGATCATGGATAATATATCTAAACTCAAATATTATTTCATATTCAAATTTCTCTCGAAAAATTATGAAATTTCAAAAAAAAAATCATCTCAATCCGAGAATGTGTGCAAAAATTATATCTATTTTTAGTTAGCTCCGGAACTTACAGTTTTAGTTCTGGAACTTGCAGTTTTAGTTCCGGAGATTGTAGATTTAGTTCTAGAACTTGTAGATTTAGTTTCATAACAATTAGAGTTAGTTTCGGAACAATTGGAGTTAGCTCTGGAACTTGCAGTTTTAGTTCTGGAACTTGCAAATTTAGTTCTGGAACTTGTAGTTTTAGTTTTAGAACCTACATAAAATGATGAATTTTGAATAATCAAATAATCCAATGGGAAATATGAGAGAGGTTTTTTTTCATAGAAATGTGTTTAACAAAAACCTCATTCATATTTTCTATAGGTTTTACCAATAAAGATAAATCTAACTTTTAGTGACCTGCAGTCCAAGGGAAAAGTATATCAGACGAGCACCAAAAGATCCACAGTAAAAAACAACAAAGTCAAATGAAAAATCCGGGAGAGGTATTTGGTCAAAATAATTTTTTGAGCAAAAACATCCTTCCAAAAAATTAGGAGATTAAAATCATTGTGATGAACTTGTTACAAAAAAGTAAGGAGAAGATTTGGGAGCAAATCTTCCTAAAATAGTGAGATAATACTTTGACTCTAATAATAAATCTCTGTCCATATTTTGTGGAGATGAAGATCTTAGTTGTTAGGATTTGAATAAATATAAGATCAGATTTTATTTCCTAAAATAAGGAGTTGGTTGGATGCATGAATTATAAATTCAACCTCTCACACTCTTATATGTAATTTTTCACTACCAAAAACAATAGATCCGTTCTTTCTCAATTTTCTAAGTGAAATTATTCTGCAGGTTTTGAATTAAGTTTGAAAGTATGAATTAAGTCCTCTTCCAAGGAATGAGCTAGCCACTCATTCCCAGTAAGAAGGATCAATGTTTTATGTTCATTTCTTTATTTTGTTTTCCTTTTGTTGTGAACTTCTGATTTCATGTTATGTAATTCTTATGTCTATACAATTTTTATTGTGAATCTGCATGTGTCTAATTTATCTCTCATTTTTTTTAATTTAGAAATTTCATTTATGTAAGTGATTTTCCTTCATGCAAAATTTATTTCTACAAGTGTGGCTTTACATTTCCACACGTGTGATTTATTTTATGCAAGTTTGGATTGTGTTTAACGGAGCTATTTCCCAAAGAATTTTTTTCTCGTAATGCATAAAGCCATCGAAGACCAACCCTAAATCGACATTATTAATGGAGAGGATTGACGACCCTCATCAATGTGCACTTTTAAACTAACTAAAGACTCCTCCTTGTAGCACAAGGCATACCAAGTGGCTGCAATGTAGACAATAGACACATTAGAACAATCCTCAAGCTCCATCCTCGAGCCCACGGGGATCAAAAATTAGTCGAGGGTCTTTAATTCTTCACTTTAAAAATGTCTTGAAAAGGGGAAATTACAGTTTTCCCTTCCCAAGATTACTTGTCTCTATCAATCACAAGTCCTCAGATCACAAATGAGTCTTAGCTGCTCCATGAGCTTTATGTTTGTACCTACACAAGAAACAAACATATGAAATATAACATGAGTGTTTGATAACACTCTCTCAGGACCTATAGTTATGGGAGTTGGCTCCCCGTTTTTTCTTGTTGAATCCCCACCAAATCCATGCATTTGATGACCACCCCATACATAGTTGTAGCTATGCATTTTCCCCTCCATACAAGCATGAAACTCAGTTCTCATTCTCCATTGAAAATTCAGAACATAACATGCCAAATTTCCTTTCATGCTCTTATGATTTTCAATCCTCATGTGCACATGGGAAATCAAAAAATAGGAGTACCATGAAGTAGGAATACAAAGAATAATACCCTGTTGTTGTAGAAAATTTCCTTGCCCCAAAGTGTGTTCTTGGAATTCCAAAAAGAGTGTGTTGGGTTGCATACTTACCACCGTCCCATGATCAAATATGCGATCCCAATTTCCTTTTTAAGTATTAGTAAGAAAACCGAATGCAAGGATGACTGAAATTGAAAATAGTCACCTTCAAGGGGTGTCCCTATGCTTATGACAGCAAGAATATGAACTCCAAAATTAATCATCTTTCCCACTTTGGGGCTGCCAAGGGTCCTCTAAAGTGAGCCACCTTGCACATAGAGTGTACTCTATCAAAATTAAAAAAAAATGAACTAGAGGAGAATTGGAAATAATTTATCTTTTCATTCTTACTCGCAGCTAAAAGTGAAATGCCTTGCTTACCATGTGAAGAACTTATATCATGACCCTTCATCTCCTTGAAACCTTTCGTAGAATCCCCAAAAATTGAGGTCATGCAAGCAACAAAAACAACAAGACTTATCCAACACATATCCTTCACCGAATTCACCTTTGAGAGCACAAGAATAAAACATCCAAGTGGAAACCCAACATGTAGAAATTCTATAACAAAAATATGAAGTGCAAGAAATGGCTCTAAATTAGCCTCAAAATTGTGAAAAATGAATCCATATCTTTTAGTGGTGATACCACCTAGGTAAAAACCCTTACTTTGATTGACATTTAGACCATGTTAAATCCAAATGAGTTGAAATTTACCAAGATATAACTGTTGTACAAAAATTGAAAATGAATTTCTTACCATACAAGGTGTATTCCATACATTTTTATCTTTTTAGAAAGCCTTCTCCATGATTACAACTTGTGGCTTGAGCTTCTCAAAGAAAAAAACTAAATTTTTTCTTGCTCATTGGTATGAAGAGACAAAAGAACCAACAAGATTGGTTTCTATGTTAGACACGTCTTTCTTAAAAACATTACCATAATTCACATTCTTTATACATACATCTAACTGAATCTATATCCATGGATTGACATCCCACATGTTACAAACCATATCCATCTCTCTATCATTTCCATAGCAATACTCATCAAGGCTCAACATGAAAGTAGAAATTAAATGTGAAGCAACATACCTTGGGTTTCTCCCAACTTCTTCAAAACTCAAAATTCTGTGTTTGGAACAGTACTCCATTCCTCCTCATTTCCCTCATCCAAAACCACTTTTTCCTCCTTACAAGCATTCATACTTGGTGAACAATGACTTGGATCATTCATGAGACTCATGCTTGGGAAAAAAATCATATCCATTTGCCCATTAGGGCCCGCTATTTGGAAATTTACAACGAACTGAAAATTACCACAAGCATCCCATGGTGTCATTTTTTCATGAGCATGCCTCTTCGTAAGCCCATCTTCATAGTCCTCTTAAAAATATGATTTTTTTTCACTCATTTATCAACTCGATGCAATTAGTAGGAACTAACAATTTGTCAAACATCAATATTATTTCCATGTAATGAATGCTACAATATTTCTTCTTTTTGTCACATAGAAGTAGACACAAATGATGCATTACATGAATGAGTATACCCTTCTATGGTGAGGTCATTTTCCATGCTTTCTTCTTGTCCTTGAAATGGATCATGGTGTGGTTGAACAACTCCCCTCAAATATAATTTTTTTTATCATATGTTCCTCTTGATTGGTGTCCCCTTGGGGCTGCATATGGTGGAAACCTTTCTTGACACCTTGAAGCTTACAATACCCTTGAAAATACAAGAGTTCCTTTGTGGGAAAACTTAGAGATGCATACTCTTGTTGCAAAGTCTTAAAAATTTCATCATGATGAGTTGGCTTACCATTCTTTAGTTGTCCTCCTTGTTGATGGCTCTTGCTTGAATCTAAGGTATAACTTATCGAGGCTTCCATGGTACGTTGCAAATCCTTGTGCCATTCTTTGAACAATTCTTGAAATAACTTCACTTTCTTTTGAGGGAAACCTCCACTCTTCATTCCCATCTTCTTTTCCCGTATGCAACAAACCTCACAGGTGTAGAGGAAAGTTGCTTTGATACCACTGTGATGTCCCCTTTTTGGACATATGGGAATTTTAACAAACTTCCACACCAATCAAATCAAGAAGGATTAGATCCTTTTGATTCAACATCAAATTACCCAATGTCAGATAATTAAAACCCAAAATGGGGTTTGAAGTACCCAAGGTGATGGGTGAGATGGGAGAATCAATTGGAATTCACACCTTTGCCATATCTGATTTTTATAGTAGCACTATTAATTTAAAATAGCTTAAAGACAGATGAGAACTTCTAAAATGCATAACTCAATCAATATTCCTTCTTTTCATATAAAAAAAGGTCACAATAAACTTGAGATTTTTCCCTTTCCAAAGAACTACGAATCATATTTTTCATAGCACTAAAACCCCTTCAAAATAGCATCCAAACTTCCAGTCTGGGCGCTAGGGTTAGCAGAAATTATTAAATTAATAAACAACACTTCCCTCAACTGTTTTCACCCTCCAAAAACTTGTTTTGATGCACAAAAATGCCAAGAACATATCTGAACTGAAATAAAAAATTTAAAGCATCAAAATGTGTCACAACATTTAATAATCCAACACCAGACTACTGCAACTTTCAAAATTATTTCCCACTTCACACACTTAGCAAAAGCTTTAAAACTTTAGGTCTAGGGCCACAAAAATATGAAGATTAATATTCCAAAATTATTTTTCACACAACAAACATGAAACCCTAATTTTCCCCTAAACATTAGGTCACACAACACATTTAGGGCATCAAATCATCTCCAAAACTATGAAATTAATTTCAAAACACAAAGGAACTGAAATTCACTTGTTTAACCATCAAAACATGAAACAAACTCATATTTCCTTCAACAATCAATTCACTAGGGTTAGGAATTCTTTCCCAAGTAATTCGCCACACAATAGATGCAACACACACAAAAATTGATCCTTATTAAAATCAGATTTACTTCAATTCCAAATCGAATGAGAGAGAGAGAGAGAGAGAGAGAGAGTACAATGAAGAGATAGGGCATACATCCCTCGAGACATCCCATTTCTCTAAGCATGGAGAGACATAAATGATCAAATCAACTTGCCAAATTATGATCGTGCCACCTCCTTTTATAACATAAGGGGTGCAACATTCAAATGGCTAACCTTTTCCCTTTTAGAGGGAAAAATAATAAAACATTTAAATGAAAATATTAAAAGACCCACTTAAGTGCACTTTATTATTTTTAATTAAACAATAAAGAAGTAACTAGCCTATGTGTATTTTTTAAACTAACTAAAGACTACTCATTGTAGCACAAGGCATACCAAGGGGCTACAATGTAGACAATAGACACCTTAGTAAAATCCTCAAGCTCCATCCTCGAACCCATGGGGAGCAATAATGAGTAGAGGATTTTCAGCTCTTCAATTTAAAAAATGTCTCAAAAGGGGGACATTACATCCATGAATCTGTCTGAAAAACACCAATGCAGATGGTGTGTCCCTATTTTGTTCATGATGTTCCTGATTCGTTCTAATTGTAATGGAGATTGCATGCATTTTGTTGCTAGAGGATTGTGCATGATACTGCCAAAATTCTTTGAAAGCTTATGTGAATAGTGTTGATATGAGAAACTGATTGTGTGGGCCCCCAAGACATGAGTTCTCATGGGAGAACACAGGTGCCTTGGTGCTCTTATCTGACCCCAGGTGCTATTTTTTGTGGTGTGTTAAGGACCCAAGTTATATTATTGGTCGTTCTATAACTATATTCTTGTTATAATTTTTTGTTTTTTTGTATTGTGTTGTAGTTATGAGTTATTGTATGGGGTGATTTATTCACCCAATGTATGTCCCTCTTGTTTTCAGTGCATGCGAGGTCAGTGGGAGTGTGTTTCCCAAAAGAGAGGCCATGATGTTGATTTGAATTGTATCCCTGCAGGGGGAGGGAATGTGCATGGTAGAAATCAAGGCACATATAAACAAAGTGGCTAGATATATGTGTTATTAGAAAAATGAGAAAACGTGTCATAGAAAAATAATATTAGAAGCACAAATGCATACAAGATAGATCACAAAAAGTGGGTTTCAAAGATGGAACATCACTCATAATTTCATAAGACAATCAAGGCCACAATGGCCAAAAACATACAAACAATGATCAAACAAGACATAGGGCATAGCTTGCAAACAATAGCATACAAGTAGAAAGTAATGGCAATCAAAATGAAATAGACAACCATGGTGGCATATAGTCCTACAAAGAAAATGATGCACATGAAGCACTTGTTAGCATGTTAGAAAGATAAAAAAATCATTGAAAAACATGTATGTACCAATGGAATAAGTAGTGTGCTAGTAAGAATAGTAAGTATTAAATGATGACATGATAACACACGTAATGTGTGAGAAGGTAGATGCCCCTAGGAGCCTTGGTGGGACTAGTAAGAGGTACAATACCAAGCATCATTGCAGTATGTAAGGACCTGTAATAGATCTAAATTCAATATAAAATATCAAGTGAATGCACATGTGTATATAGAAAATATATTGGCATACTAATTATTTGTCTCGCATGGGAAATAAAGTGTACATGTAAATATAAGCAAGCAAGGTCAAGTGCAACCACTATATGAAATATGCGGTGAGTGTGAATGTGATGGTATGCAATGTGAATGTGAAGATGGAAGGGGAAGCATGCCCTCCATCATATGTGTATGAGATGTGTATGAGATGAGGTTCATTTATAAAAGACCCCTTAACAATAAAAAATGAACTCTAGAACAAGAGTGCATCATCGGGAAATGGTTTGAGAATGTGCGCTAGATAGGTAGATCATGGCACAAATAATAAAAAAGTGAATGTGGTGAGGTTTATTTCAGATTTATACCCTCAGTAGTTGAGTATGAACTATGGAACTAGAGTGTGTCATATGGTAATGATGATACAAGGTGTGTATCAAGATGTGTAAGAGAGATGAGAACGACTAGATGTGAAACAAAAAGCATAATGTGTATGCGTAGAGATTAGAAAAAAAAAAAAGGATGGAAGGGGGGAAAGTGTGATGCCCCCCAAGTGTGTGAGGGATGGAGATCTATTTGGGGATGGAAGAGAATCCATGCCATGGTGGCAGATGTGGTAATGTGTTAGGAGTATCAATATTGGTGTTAAGAGGAGTGGATTTTCCAAAGTAAGTTGTAGCATTGAGAGAAGGTTGAAATTACTTTGTGTGATGGTGAGTATGTGAAATAGTGTAAATCTCAGGAGGATATGTGGAAAGAATAAAAGGAATAAGTATAGGGAGATCTAGCTAAGGTTGAGTCTGGTGGATTGTGTCAGAATGGAAAGAGGTTCTTTGAATCGTTTTACATATTTGCCTAATCCAGATCCACTGAAACTATAACGAAGTAGATACTAATACCCAGGACCATACTTTTTGAAATTGGAAGAAGGGGTTGCTAAAGCGGGGGATTCAAGTAAATGATTGATAGTGTTACAATAGAAAAATGGAGAGCGATATGTTAAATATTTATAGACCACATCCTGGTATAAGAATTTAATACGCACATGAAGGGTTGAAGGGACCACATGCATGACATGGATCCAAGGTAGTCTGAGAAGAAGATTATAGTTAAGATTTTATGAATGACATGGAATGGGATGGACAAAGTGCATGGCCCAGTAGTAATGGGAAGTGTGATTATACCTAAGGCTTGTTGGGGAATATTGTCAAATCCACGAATGCGAATAGGTGAGGTTGTTAAAGATGGTGCGGAATAGTTAAGCTAATGAAGAAATGGTAGATTACAAATGTTATGGTCAGAGACATTATCAAATAAATCTCGTTTAACCCTATATTATTAATTCGAACTATGATATAAAGGGGAGGATCATTATTTAAGACAACTTGAGAATCAATTTCATCAGATGTAAAAGTAATATGTTCTTTGTTAAAAGAGAGTGATGTATTGAGTCTCTGGTAAACATATTTAGGATAAAGGTTAGTGTTAGACAAAAAAGAGTGAATATTATTTGCACATTCAGGATTGGCCTGCATGAAGGCATGGAGGGAGATACTCATGGTGGAAGAAGCCAAGTGTATTGAAGCTAGAGAAGAAGGAAAGATCCAAGAGTGTTTTAATGCGAGTTCACCAAATGATTTAACAAAAATATAATTTTGGTAAAAACCTAATTACATAGTAACTGATGTAAAAAATGATATACAACTATTGAGTACAATATGACATGAGCAATAATAAAGTAAAGTACAAAAACCTAAGCAAGAGGTGTAGAAAGAATAACTTAGCTGATTTTTTCTTGATCCCGAAGTGTTCTGAAATGGGAAAACTTTTGCACATGAGGTGAACAATGTCATCAATGCTCAAGATAAATTCTAGAGCTCAAGGATGATGCTAGAGATGGGCGTCCGTGACTGGACAAGGGTACCTAGGTGTTGTAGACTGATACTAGGTGCCCATGACTGTGAAAATCATCAGAATATGAGTTTTATAGTATCACTCAAGTTTTGAAAATATTCCTTGTTGATTGTCTATGTGTCATTCTTTGATCACCCAGGGTACCTATAACCTGCAAAGAAGATATCACCTATAAAATCCCACAAACCGCATCAAATACAAAAAAATAAAGATGTAGAATGGGGAGTCAGAGTGACCCCAATGGTCACCTGATAGAGTGAGCTTACAACTGAGTGTTACACTATATCTCAGATTCCATGTAGTTCTTCTAAGTGTGTGTAAGAATCGTGCCATGGGATGCCATTGTGCAAGTGCACGTGATAACAGTTTGTAGTTATATGTAGTAATGTAAATAGAATGTGTGGATGGAATAAAGAACATCCCCTTCCTATGTTGTGTATGAAAATTTGCAGCCCTTGTCCCTTGAGTGAAATGATAGATGGATTCCTTAGAGTGATGGTAATAATTCTTAGAGCTTGGTCCTTTATTTTGAACACATGACATGTCTTTATATGATTCCCTTATTTACTTAGTGTATTTACTTCTTGTTATTTACTTGACAACAAACAATAACAACAATGCACTCAACTTACTTGCTTCCCCTAAGAGTATGTTTAAAATATTCATGGACTTGTCTTCAAACATTCACACAACTCCCCCTGAGATAATACACACCACCTTTTGCATTCATACTGACTGGCGACGACATTGTAGACCTTTACTTCTAACTCATATGCTTCTTGGATATGTTTTATCATATATGTATGAACTCATCTACCCCTTACTCAAATTATTCCACTTTAGTTGTAACTTGTGTCTTGAAACACATCCACAAACTCAAAACACCATGATTTCTTATGCTCTAGAGTGTCAAACTTTGCAAATATTGTTTGAAGACTTAACAATTCAAGATATACCTTCTTTCTTAAATTTATGACTCTAACCATCTCCCCCTGATATGGTGCATCCTTCTAGATCACATAGACACAATATGTAAACTATTTCATACCTCTTTTGTCTTATTACCAGATGTGGACGTGTCTCCCCTTAGATCATGCTCTTTATATCTCTGTTTCAGACCTTATGGAATATGTCTGTCTCCTTCTTGATCAACCAACAACATCAAATCTTATTGTTTTCATTTCAAATATCTCATATAATGTTCTTTCTGCTTCTGATCATGACTATAACCCTGCCTTGAACATTCATCTATAGGCCACTATCATCCCTCATTTTCTCTCAACAATTTATGAGACTCACAAAAAACTCAAGTCACATAACATATTCCTTTCTTAGACAATGTATAGGCCTTGAAGAACCCTAGTTTCATGTTGATCTTCAACCTAACTTCCCTACGAAACATATACTTGACACTTATAAAAAACAACACAACAAACTTAACATCTTCAACTTGTTAACCCAAATTTAATTGTACATCCTAATGCAGTCCTTCCTTGTGATCAACTTCTATATGTGAGAAATTTGATATTACAATACATACCTTGGAAAAAATATATGTGCATATGATGAAACCACTCTAGCCAATCCTTGTGATCTTCATTGACAACTTCAACCTATTTTTTGAGCAGCAGTTCTGATTGACTCCCGTTGAGTCATATAACACTTCAAAATTTGATAATTGTTTTAGCTAAACTAGTGCACATTAAACCATCATGAATAGAAGCATCATCCTTCTTTAACTGAAACTCTATAACTATAACAAATCCTACTTATTGGTGCACAAAACATACCTTATTCAAAAATTGATCTCATCATTGCTTCAAGATACCTCATTTTAACATAACTTATGGATAACAATACAACTTATCTTGTCTTGTTGAATCAATCCTTCTCATAAGAGGACATGAACGCTTTCTTCTTGATTATACTCAACAAATTTCATCATCAAAGCTTTCCAAAGAAGACTTGAAACCAAGAATATTTTCAGATATTAAGCTGTGTTGGGAAAATACATTTACCATAACATGCATACATAATTCAACATTCATAAACTAATGTGAGCTTATTATTAAGTGTCATACACCATCCACAAGAACATGAAACAAGATAGAACACATGAACATAAGATATAAAGTGGGAAACCCTCAAGGGGAAGAAAACCCACTGAGCCTATACATGTATTACTCAGTAAAAATGACTCTCACAAATATAACACATCACAAGAGATTTTTTTGTGAGGCACCAACCCCATAAGGAACATCGATGCCTAGTATAATAGGGCGCCAACCCTACAAGGAGTACCAACCCCTAATTTAGTAGAGCACCAACTCTACAAGGAGGCACCAACCCCTAGATGAATAAACACCAAATAAAGTTATACAAATGTTTTTGATGTTTTCCAAGAAGTTTTCTGAAGGTACCTGTGAGGAAACGAAGAAAAACGTGGATTCCCTCAGCGTTAGATGGGATGTACAAGGGTAGAATACCATGTGTATGTTCAATAATTGAAGATGCAAAGTTTCCCTCACCATAAGATTGGAATATATAGAGGAAAAATCTTCTCATTCAAAAGTAGGGTCATCCGGATCAAGGCCAAGAGGGATAGGCTCAAAAGGAACTCAGATGCAGATAGATACTAGCTTAGGACAAAGCTTTCATAATCCTAGACCTGAAATGCTTGTGAACAATGGACCCTTCAATGGAGTCAGAAACTGGTTTTCACCAAAGGACTTGTCCAAAGTGCCACCATTACGTGGTTTTCACTGTTGGACATATTTATTTATCTTTTTAATTTTCTATTTTATACCTTTTTTGTTGTTTTTCTAATTTTTTATGGACCCCTCACTTAAGCGTAGAAATGTTTAAGATGCATTGTGTTCATGGGTTACTAAAGTTCCTGACCATCTGAGGAAGCACGCTTGTAGGCTCCCAAACCAAAATTAGCGACCACAACATATGACCCCCAACCAGTTAGGCTCAAATTTTCCCTTCTTTTCTCTATCTTTAGTGGTGTTAAACTGATTTTATTTTAGCACCAAGTCTCCTACCTCAAATTGATGAGGTGACAATCTTTTGTTGTAGCTTCATCGTACTCGATCCTGATACACTTTAAGGTGATTGTACGTACCCAAATCGTAAGGTACTATACTGCCAGAACAACGTGACAAGTGCCCCCAATGATGATATAGGTCTCCTCGCAAGGTGTTCGAAATCTAGAAAAGATCTCCAAGTGTGCGTTAACATCCCGCATGCCCCGCTTAGCCCCCACGTTCTTAGTTTTTCCCTTTTCCCCTCTTTTCTTGGCATTTTTCTCTTTAGTGCCGAAACCGCCGCCCTGCATGGGCGGCGGTCTCGGTGACCGCCGCCCATGCAGGGCAGCGGTCCTGTAACCGCCGCCCTGCTTAGAGCGGCGGTCCTTTACGCGTTTTCCAGAAAGCATTTTAACGTGACTCACGTAAAAATCAACGTTTCACCAGCTTTCCTTGCCGACTTGGGCTTGCATTTATGTTTTTGGTCCCCTGGAATAGTGTTTGGCCATTGTTTATAGTTTTAGAGTTCAGTTTGGTTTTGATCTTTGGGTGAATGCAATTCCTATAAATAGATTGCTTGTGCTCAAGCAAATGGCCCTGAAGTTTGCCTCTGGATTTCCTTTTTGCAATAGATTTAGTTTTCCTTTTGCTTAGAATGTTTAGTTTCTTTCAATGCATGCTTAGTTAGCATTGTTCAGCTGTTGGTAAGCCACAAATCCATCTTGTGCAAGCATTGTTGTTGTTTTATCCAATCCATTGGAGTAGAATAGCTTAGGAAGCCATTAAAGTTGCAGGTTTTGCTCCTCAAACAGGATAGTTTCAGGTTCTGGACGCTTTTTGTTGCATGACTCGCAATAAATCCCGCTATGAATTGCATAAGCCAAGCTCTGTACTCTTGTGCTATCCCTCTCTACTCGCATTATATTCAGCCTGCATTCTGAGCTGCCTTTGTCCCAAAATCTACTTCCGTTGATGCTAGCATTACACACTTTTCTGGATTCACGTGAACACAAAGGAACGAGGAGATCACACACACTATTGGATTCGCCACTGTTCTACAAAATCCAGGTCTAGCTTTCAAAGTTCTGAAGTTAGAAATATATAAAATAGAGTAGATAATCACTTCTTTTCAGTTAAGTTTACTTTCGATATTGCCAGGGAAGCTGTGGGGATTGATAGTTTCTGAGAAACTTTGATTCATTCCTCACTTCTGAGGTAGGATCGAAAGTCTGGCAAATAGATTAAGCAAGTTATTTCATTATTTAAAATAGATCTACAAATTACACAGACAAATAACTACACTCGGTTATTTTGTTTGTTTTAAAGTTTTATATTAGTTGTCAAAATTCTAGATACGTTTAAATAGCTGCTTTTCTTTAAATTCTTTAAAAAATTCTCAGAAAAATAGAAGTTATATATATGTTTTAGATTTATTCCACGTAGTTAAAAATTTTGCTTTTGTTGCAGTTAGATTTACATTATTGTTTTGTATGACAATCACGGGACCTAGGGAGCCCAGAGAATACGTATTTGAGCCAATTGTGCCTCAACCCAACCTCGTCACAGCAATAGTTGACATAGATCAAAATCTCAGGATCCAAGTCTTCCAAACAACAACAGATTTACAACTGATCAGCTCTCAGTTGAGGGGATTAAATATAGAATACGACCAAGCACACACGTTTTGGTCAAATCAACTGAACTACAGATTACCGTAGGCAAACATTCACATGACTGTAAAAGGGTTCGAAAGAGAACCTTTGGTTGTGATCCTTTGGTCCCACAGCCAGATGCAGGAGAAACTCTCCTAGATATAGATACCAATATGAGAATCCAGGTTGCAAGAACGCCTGTGAGGTACTCTGAGAAGATCACGTAGTTGTTAATCCTAAATATAGAAGCTGAGAAATCATATGATTATTGGATACTAGGGATTATGACTTGATTTCACACATGACCATAGCAAGACCGCAACAACCAAGAATCTACGGCTGTGATCCACAAATCCGCAACCTAACAAATCCATAAGTCAATCTGATATAGACACTGGTCTACGCACGTTAGTATTCAGATATACCCCACTTCTACCCGCCATCGTTGATACAACTATCCTTACTAGATACAGTGGCTAAACAAAGCTAAAGAATTCTGGACTAGGCCAGAGAATCGTCCGTAGAGTCGATTGTATTCATCACCCACCATATGACCTTATCTGGAGACGTATACGAAACTATCCCAGGTAATTTTCCACGTATTCCACAACCCATAGATCGAATCACGCTAGAGCTCGATATTGATTGGAGCCTTCGAGCAGTCATCCTTGCTGATCGATCTATCACACCAGTTCAGGTTAGAAGGGCCTTCTTTGCCTTAGATTCGCAAATTCCACTAGTACGTATTGAAGACATTAGATTTCCCAACTAGTCTTTCTGTATCTCACGCATTCCTTCCATCCCCACCGGCTATCTCGGCATGACCTCAGGAGGTCGGGTACGCGGAAGAGTTACTTGTAGATTCCCACGCTCGCTTGTCGCTTTTCCAGTGTACAATGATCTAGAGCATGAAGTCATTTCTCATCTAATAGCTTTAACTCTGCTAGTCGAGTTACTTTGTAGTCCTCTTCTTCATTCAAGTAATATTAGCTCTATATGGAAAGAGGGGAGCTCAATCTTTATGGGTAATATGGGTTTCATGCCGAATACTAGGGAAAATGGAGTGGCACATGTAGGAGTGCGGATAGACGTTCTGTATGCCCAGAGGGCAGGGTGAATCTATAAATTCTTGTTACGGCCTATTTTATTCACCATATTCTCTATAATATGGATAAGAGTTTTATTAGAAGCTTTGGCCTGCCCATTACCTTAATGGTAATAGGGGGTTGAAAAATTGAGAGAGATTTGAAAACATGGACACAACGCTTTCACAGTTTTGTTTTTAAAGGACTTACCATTGTTAGCTACAATAGCAGAGGGGATACCGTATTGGCATATTATGTGGTTAATTATAAACTTAGATATATGCGTACCTTTGACATAGGTAAGAGGAACAACCTCTACCCACTTTGTGAAGTACTCGATGGCCATTATAATGAACAGGTGGCCATCAGAAGATGTAGGGTGAAACTTACCTATAAAATCAAGCCCCCACTTTGAGAAAGGCCAAGGTATTGTGATAGGATGTAATGATTGTGTCAGTGCATGTATCAAATTTCCATACTCTTGACAATGCAAGAATTTATTTACATATTTGTAGTAATCATTATCTATGGTAGGCTAGTAGTAGCCTACTCTAAGTATCTTCTTTGCTAAGACAATCTCGTTCATATGATCCCCGCAGATGCCTTCGTGTACCTCCTTGACCACTAGGATGGATTCGTCTGAATTGAGACAACATAAAAAATTCTTGTCATAGCCTCAATGGTAGAGAGTGCCCCCAAGTAGGGTATAACGGGATATACGCTGGATGAGGTTTATTTTATTAGCACGGAAACTGTTTGTGAGAAAGGTTCCATCATGAAGGTAGTTAAAGATGACACTATACCATGGGGAAAAGGGACCAAATTTTTCGTATACCAAATAGGAATTTGGAATGTTATATGTTGGTGTTCGACAAAGAACAACATATCATTGTTCCTAAGTGGGATGTTTAACATGGACCCCACTGTAGCCATAGCATCTACTACTCTATTTTTTCCTCTTGGCATTTCTTCAAATGTAATATGCTCAAAGAACTCCTTCAAAGAATCAACCATTGTTTTGTACAGAATAATTTTATCATCTTTAAATTTATAATCATTTGTTACATCTTAATAGCCAATTTCATCCCTACAATAAGGGTCTCATCATCTTATATATTGTTTGTACATGGGAACTTGAGTTAGAATGCCTAAGGGATCAAGTCTCATGAATGAGTGATCAACACAACTCCGGAACTTGAACCATGAAAGGTAAAGAAGCCATCAAAGTGTAGTTGCCATATAATTGATTCCTCAAGGTATAATTGGGATGCATCTGGAAGTTCTAGACTCAACGGTTCAATACCTAGAAGTGGGGCTTCAGAAATTTGATATGCTAAAACTTGTCCTTTCACTGATTTCTAGTGAACATACTCGATGTAAAACTCACTGAGCAAGATGATCCAATTGGCCATATTTCCTGTGAGTGTGGACTTTGACAACAAGTAATTTACTGGATCAAATTTTTAGATAAGATTGACCTTATTATTTAGCAGATAATAACGTAATTTTTGAAAAGTAAAAACCATGGCGAAGAGAGCCTTTTCTATCTGTGGGTAGTTGAACTCGTAAGCTATCAACGTTCAGCTTAGGTAATACACAACTTTTTCTTTTTGCTCCTTATCATGTTGATCTAAAAATTCCCCAATTGTAAAGTGTGTGGCAGAAATGTAGAGTAATAATAGTTCACCTATAGTGGGAAACATTATAACAGGAGGTTTCACCAAATATGATTTGAGAAAATCAAATGCTTGTTGTTGGTCTAGTTAATCAGGGGATCCTTTTTAAGGAAATAGTTTTCCAGAATCTTCCTAAACCATCATAGTGCAGAAGATAGTTCAAAGATATTTCCATTGACTATTTGTTTACGCAAAATGGACTCCGTTGGAGTGAGATATCCTCCACATAAGGTTCCAGTTGAACAGGGAAACGATACTGATCAACTGGCCAGTCAGGCAGTGAGGTGGCAAAAATGAATATTGATTGTGTATGTGAAGATTTTTTTCAGGATGCCGGTCTTCGATGGTCGAATAAAAATTGGTGGGTCCCACTATTTGCTGGCTTAGGGCCCTCAGCCAGGATCATCACACTATTTTCTCCGGAGGGGTGCCTTCGCCACCATGTTAGATTATTGCATTATCACAAGTTCATTATATGCCTTATATCATCGATGCATTGTATTACTAACCGAGCCAACTCTGTATGTTTTTACATTGAATCAAATTATCCATTATTCACCATGTTCGGGATTTATAGTATATTGGAGGACCGAGCTCTTCACTTAACTCGATCGGGTGAGTTTTTTATTGAATTAGATGAGATCATGATAATGCGGGATGAGTTCAACACATTGGCGAGTGTATTCACATGTTCTACTCTCCACACCGAGTTTATATTCCACTGCCCAAGCCCTTACCAATCGGGATGTATAGTATTCAACGTGGGCAAAGGGTTTACCACGTGGACAAAGCCATGGGTTAGCATAGGTGGTAAGCCTTTTCAAAAGGATTTTATATTTTCCTCACCCACTAATGTGGGAGATAAATATTCCTCTACCCACACAAATACAAAGGCCCACGTGGTGATTTGGGAAACATATTCAAAATAGAGACCCACATCGAATGACGTTTGGCTCAATGGTGAAGATGTTGGCTCTTAATGAGCCCACCAGTGTTCAATTCTCACTGCAATCGAAGTCAGGAGATATTGTTAATAAGGGATGAGGCCGGAACAGTGCCCCGGGAGAATTTGGCAGAATGGAAACCCCTTAGTCCTTGGCAACTAAGCCTAAGAATTTGTGCACCTAACCCATGCAATTGTTTTAGATTCAATAAAAAAAATAGGGACCCACGTATATGGAATGAACGTGGTGGTCAAAATGGAGGTGGGTACAAAAGGTGATGTAATGGCTATACCACGTGGAGTGGTAGTTTAAAAAAATACATGGTCAATGCCATGTCTAATAGGTTAAGCCTATTTAAAGGCTCTTCAAATTTAAAACCCACGAAATATGGGATTTTATTCCCCATTGAATAAGCGTGGAAGCCAAAAATAACTAGTCTGTGAGGAATTGAACCCACACCCACATACAAAGTGAGTCAACTACGTAGCCAACTTGCCATGTGGCTTAGCATTGTAAAATGTGAGCTCGGATCTATTTAAAACGGTTTGTGTAGGCCTATGGGAGAAAGTAGCTACAAGGGAGAATTGGACCCTTTTTGGAAATCTCCATTTTTGAAGGCCTTAAGCTCAAAACCAGGTGTTGGTGTAAACTGAAGAAGTGTTCAGAATTTGAATACGCTTTTAGTGATGCAATTTTTTTTAGGTTTGGAAAATTTTTGACATTATTTCATGCTATGAAAGTCACGTGTTGGTTAATTTCCGAAGGAGCACTTTTACAAAACCAGTCTTTTTGAAGCCTTTAGAGGCCGGACCAGCCTTCAAGCAGAACTAAAATGTTACTTAGAATTCTGAGACGATAAGTTTGGTATAATTAATTTCCATTTAAGAATTTGTGTTTTTCTGTTGTAAGAGTTTTTCTAACTCATTTGCATGGAGTATGCTATGGGAAGACTTGCAAAGCCACACATGGATTTGGGGACAATGTTCTGAATATTTTCAAAGTCTTCGTTTCATTATCAGCTCTTGTTGCAGGTCATTGTGATCTATTTATTATTTTGGAAGGGTGATTGTACTTCTAATGATTTTATAATAGATTGATTCATGTTTTGTGGATTCGGAGACGTAGGCTTGCATGCTGAACTTTGTTATCAAGTTGGTGTCATTTTTCATGGCTGATTACATTCTGATTTTTGATTTTATTTTTCGCAGTTAATCAGTTATTTTAATCAGAATATTGCATGTTAAAAATTAGTTATGACACTTATCATAGAATTGGGTGAGTGGGATCTTGAATGGTTCACTGGGTTAACTGATGTGGATGTTATACTCATTATTGAACCAGATTTTAAAACACATTGGATCGGATTTCATACCTGATTTTGGTCATCCGAGTAAACATTATTTTAGTGGATTTATTTTCTATTATGTTTATGGATCACTAGTCCCCAGTGAAAACTGAAGTCTTTCTTGAGAAGATGTGTGAATGTGTGACACTTATCTCCAAGCTTAGAGATGAACCTTCGAATTGCTTGGATATTGTTAACCTTTAAATTACTTTTAATGGGAGGGTAGTTTTTAAAAATAATCTTCCATTCCGTGAAATTTCTTGCATAAGTTTTTCAGGGATTGGGAATTTTCCAAAGTCTGAAATTCAGACTTCAGATTGTGGATGTTCTCATACTTTAGATTTTGTGTCATTTGCAAGTAAAAACTTTGCTTGAGTTTTGAAGTCCGAAATACCAAAGTTCCAAAATTTCAAAATTTCGAGCTTTCGGGTTTCAGAGTTCTCCTTGACATTTTCAATCGTTTCCCTGTTTAATTTATGAACTCTAAAATTTTGAGGTTCTAAAATTTCAAAACTTCAAGGTTTCAGGTTTCGGGGTTTCACTTCGTTTCCGAGGTTATTTTCATTCCCTAGTTCTAAAGTATGAAACACCGAAGTTCCAAAATCTCATAACTTCGGTCTTTTGGGTTTCGAATTGGAACGGTCGCATTTGTATTTCAGATTTCAGAATCTCTACAGGACATTTAATTCCCAACCACCCCACACATTTCATCTTTCGGGCATTAATTTCATGTTTACCTATATAAACTTGGATTTTCACCCGTCATTTTCACCTGTATTTCACTCTAGCACCTCGATTTTTACCACACCATATCGTAATTTTAAGGCATCATTTTGAAGGTAATTTTTTGTGTTTTCTTTCAATATTTTTGTTTTAGATTGGCATGATTTTTTTTGTTCCTTTCCATTCTTTCTCTTATTTCTTAAACATGGAAGCCACTGTCAATTTGTTGTTTGTTTTTGTTCATTTCAAACATGTCATTTGGTCTTTCATTCAATCTTGAGAGCTTTGAATCATGCAAGCATTGAGTCTCATCGAATCCAAAAATTTTACAAAATCCTCGTTTTAGATCTTCAGAACATTTTGGAGTTGGTGTGTTTTCATTGGTGTGCTTTTCAGTGTTTTGAAGGTCTATGTTTCAGAGGTATGCTTTTCAGCATTTCGGAACTGTGCTTTTTGGAATTCTGAGGAGTTCAATTTTGGAGTTATTTTTCGAAGTTAGCATATTTTTAGACTTTCAGAACTTTCTACTTTTCAGACCTTCGGAACTGGTTACTTTTTGGGTTTTAGAACTGAGAAAAGTTTGGATTTTTGGAGTTTCAGGCTTCATCTTGTTAGAATTAGATTACTTTCGAAGATTTTTTTTGGACCTTTGGGCTTCATTGTTTTGGAGTCTTTAAAATTGTTTCCATAAAATTTTCAATGTTTGATAGGGTTCCGAACCCCAAATTGATGTCAAATTCTTCATCAAAAGGAAATGAAAAAATGAAGTATACCTTCTTAGGAGTTGGCCCTCATACATGCATGTCCTCAGATTTGGGAAACATTGGAGACACCAACTTGCGATGTTTGGATATGCCAAAATTATGGGAAAAAATAAAATCCCATAATAAGAAATCTTGGATGCAAGCCATATTTGACAATGGGCTTGCTCTCGTTGTTGGTTTTCCTTCATCCATGCATTGCCCTAAGTTTTTCTTATCTGTAGAAAATCACTTCGATAAAGCCTCTAAATTAGTAAAAGATGATGATGGCAAAGTTGTGATTAGGCTAGACACTAATTTTTTGGAAGGCTTATTCAAACTTTCAGATGACAAGGAATATGCAACAATTTCCCCAGAGGCTGCAATTGAATATTGGAATAAGGAAACTAAACTATGCACAAATATCATGATGAAGAATTATTTGGTCAAGAATGTTACTAATCTCCCCAAAACATTATTCCGCTCAAACTTTATCCAGGAAGTCAATGACCTTATTGTTCTTTTGAGTAGAGTTTTGGGTCTCGCTTCAATAAGAGAATTTCAAGAGTGAATGTTTCTTTACATTATTACCATCAATAAAAATAAGGAGTTTATACGATGGGGAGAACATATCAGCAATTCAATTTGTTTTTAGTTTAGCAATGTCTTAACTTCGAAATATTTCTTCATGACTTCTTTCCTCGTCTATGCAGCAGGTGTCATGGGAGAATTTAATGGGTTGAATACAAAATGTGTTAGGAGCATTTCACATATTTATGAGTTTTATCCTCAACTCACAATGGAAGAAGGAAATTAACACTTCCGAAGAGTTAATGATGCCTTTTTTGATGTCTTCATTTATCGTTTTGATAAGAATTTGTACAATCATAGCTTTTATGATGAAGCTTTCAAGGAGGTAAGGGAATGGGAAGCCATATATCTCCAATTCCTAACATTCACATACATCAAGGTTCCAGGTATCCTAAGTGCTCCTAATAAATTACCAAGATTCCCAACTGATAAATGGGTCTTGTTAGAACTGGTTCACCAATTATTGGATTATCATAAGATTCAAAATAAATGAAATAAGGCTGGAGTAGAGTTTCTCATTTCAATTGGAAGATACACTTGTGCTAGTATTTACAAGACAAATAATGTTGATGGAGAGATGTCTGCAATTACCCTTCAAACTTTCCACCCCAGAAATAACTTTGATTATTAGGGAAAATTTAGCGAAACAAGGTTGGCCAGTTCTCATGTTCCTCAGTTAGAAGATATTTGGATCCACTGTTGAGATGAGGTGATCATTAGGTTGCAAGAATTTGAAAGGTTAACTCTTGATAATGTTAAACAATATGGTATTGCAGATGTTCCTGATGGAATTGAAGATGATGATCATGTGCTTGACCCAGTTTATAGGAGT
The DNA here is from genome assembly GCA_019776745.2 of Taxus chinensis. NCBI lineage: Eukaryota > Viridiplantae > Streptophyta > Pinopsida > Cupressales > Taxaceae > Taxus > Taxus chinensis. Next base: position 355,680,922 of record CM034155.1, on the reverse strand, counting down.
AACAATATTGTTAATCAATCATTAACATGGATTAATTGGTATCAAGAAGAATGTTCTAATACAAAGGAAAGGGTGGGGCCCATCTTACAAAGAACATATGATTGGTTAGCTACCTTGGGAATCTCACCCAAAGGGTTAGACCAACCTATAAGAATAAAATCCCAACCAACCCTAAGTTTTCCTACACCTATAAAAGGTAAGAGGTCTACTCAGAAGGCCACTACAGCTCCAAGAAAGATGTCATTTGTTGTTGGTGGTTATTCTCTTGCAAAAATCCCTACTACCAAGGTTGTGTCTTCTATAGTGAAAGTATCTGAAGTTATTGATGTTAGTTCTTCTCTGGTTGTATCTCAAGGTTTTCCACTTTCTCTTTCACTACCATTATCTACCACTCCCCTGCTCATCTCTACTTTTCCATCTCCATCTATGGCCCAAGTTTTATGATCCATTTTTGTTCTCTCAGTTGGAGATATGATCGGGTCTCCAATTTCCACTCCAATTTCTCAGCAACTTTTATTTCCTTCCATTTCCATTTCTAACCCTGTTTAATCTTCTCTCGAATCTATTCTAAGTCCCACACCATCTATCATTACCAATTCCATTTCAACTGTTGTACCCAGTGCTATTATTTTACCCAGTCCTCCAAGTTCAGTTATGACCATGTCACTTTCATTTGCATCTGTTATACCTGAATGGCTATATCGCCAGACCCCCCAAGAAAAAGAAGAAGGTGCTCCTTGTAGATGTGATTGATTTGAGCGTGCTGGAACCCACTCCAAAGAGGAAGGCCTAACGACCAAATATTGTTTCTAACTTATCAATAAGCCAATCAGGAGAAAGGTTCATGGAGATAGCCACCCCCACTGAAGGAAAAACCAAAGAAACCATTACTACAACAGATTATCAAATCTCTAGCTTTTCATTGGTAAAGGTAACACATGAGGGTGCAAAACAAGATGTTCAAGTGGCCTTTGGGAATTTTTTAGAAAATTATGACAAAGATAAAGATTTTAAGGATGAATTGAAAGAAAAGGTTGAACAACTCGCTACTCTTTTGAAAAAAGTCACACAACCTACTCCAACCATAGATCCTTCAACTACGACTACTCTGACTATCTCTTCCCGTCTTGATGATATAGCATATCATGAAATTGAGAAGACAGGTCAGAAGGGATGATCAGTGGATGGGTGGATTAAGTGCACACTCCAGGAGACTAACCCTTTAATCGAAACACCTATGAAACTATACAATGATTTGTAAATGGAAAAATTTTCTATTCAGAAGCTAGATGAAATCCTCTCTGAATATAATAATAATTTGAACCTGAATTTGACTACTTGGAAGGAAATTAGAGATATGAATCTAGATCTACTTCTCTATGAGGGTATAATTGATAATGTCTCTAAGTTTTTTGAGTATCAAAAGCCATGGAATTCAGATCTCAGGTGTTGCAGGATTTAATCAAGAAATTGGAGGAAAAAAGTGTTGAAACAATAGATGGACTAAGTGACATTTCAGAGGATTTTGATAACATCAACTGTAAATTATTCAACAAAAATATTAATGCTCTTTTGATTGATTAGATTAAAATAATTTTCAAAGGTTTAGTTGAGGATGAGAAGGTAAATAAGACTTTTAATATTAATTCAATTTACAGATTAGTTTTATGCCAAAATTTTATAAGCCAGCTGAAGAAGGTTGTGAACAAGTTGAAAAGGCTTTCAACCAAGGTTGTGAGAGAGGTTGACATAACATATGTTGTAAATCATTATGTGCATAGGCTGGAAGAAGAAGATATACAAGGAATTATCAAATGTTTCATTGATTACAAGCACTGTTTGGCTATGTGGGGAAAGGATCAAGAGAAACCCAAATAAGAAATAGATGTTATAGGTCCCGGCTAATCGTGGCAACCATTGTTGGAATGGCTCCAAAACTTTGAGTCATTCAAAGTTGTAGGGTTGACTTGGTCAAACCCGTGCAATAAATTTGCTATTTTTATGGGATTTTGTTCCCTTGAACTTAACTGCACTCTATTTTTAGTAACTAGTTAGTTAAAGGTTCAACTGTAATGGCTCAACCTCTTGAACTTATATATAATTAGATGCATTAAGTTTTAAAAATACTTGTAGATCATTTGGGGAGTTACTCTTCAAGCTTGAAAGAATGCTTCAGATACTTTTAGCCTTTCAGTTATATTCATAACAATATTTTACCATGAAATATTTGGTTTATTGTGTTAATCATTGATTAATTTATAGATTATGAATGTTTAATTCCTTGATGTGATTGGTTAATCTACCTTTATCTCAACTATCTTATTTCTATCTATGTGAAAATATGATATAGTTACTTTGAATATCATTTGTGGAATAATTATCTCATTTATGTTATAAAGTTGCATTATTATTTACAATCATAGATGGAGGAAGATTGCAAGACATGTGCATATCATATATTGTTGTGAGGTGTTGATTGTGCATTTAAGTAGGTCTATCTATTAAATGTACTTGGTGCATCACCTTATTTTTCTGTCATTTATCTCTATCTTTAAACTCCATGAACTGAATAGATTAGATTTATTTTCAAGTGCTTTAGCCTTACATATTGATCTTAAATCAAGTGCTCCAAGTCTCAAAGAAAGTCAGCCTTCTCTGGAGGTTCAATCCAAGGCAACAAGGTCCCACACCTTGGGGATGTTCCAACATTGCAGAGAATCACTCAGAGATTCAACAGGTGTGCAATCCGCGTGACAACAGATCTTTCCTTGTAAGCTTCACAATTGTCTGATATTTGTCAGAGGAGGAATTTATTTTATAGTAGTAACCTTTGTAGGATCTACTTCTATTCCTCTCCGTAAAACAATGAACCCTAATATTTTTCTAGATAGCACACCGAAGACACATTTCTTCAGGATGATTCGGACCTTATAGTCCCTAAGATGTTGAAATATGCATCGCAAGATCTCTTGGTGATCTTCTCAAGTCCTGGATTTTGCCAATATATCATCCACATAATTTTCCATGATGTCACTGATCATGTCATGAAAGATAACAGTCATTTTTCGTTGATAGATGGCACTTACATTCTTAAGGCTAAAGGGCATGACTTGATAGCAAAATTTCACCCATGGGATCATAAAATGTGTTTTATGTTGGTCTTCCTCAACAATTTTTATCTGGTTATATCCTAAAAATCCATCCATGAGTGATAACATCTCATAACCAACTGTTGAATCGACAATCATGTTGATGTTGGGAAGAGGGAATTCATCTTTAGGACAAGCTTTATTGATATCTCAGAAACTGGTATAAACTCTAATACCGACAAGTTTCTTCTGCACTAGGACTACAGTTGAAATCCACTCTAAATAGTCAATAGGTGTGATGAATCCTATTACCAATAAATTTCTAGCTCTTATTTGACCAACAAGGCGACACAAGGATGCATCTTTCAGAGCTTTTGCTTTATAGGCTTGGCATCGGGGTGTACAATAAGATTGTGCATGACTAATGCAGGATCAAGTCCTGGCATGTTTGCGTAAGACCAAGGAAAGATATCTATAAATTATCTTTAAACCAACACAAAAAATCTATGTTTTTAAGCTGAGAGTGAAGCTCCTAACTTCACTATTTTGGGCAATTCATTGACATCTATTGTCTCCTCCACTGGTAGCAACTTGGACTCGTCCTCCATGCACATAGGATCATGGGGGGAGATTAAGATATTTTTCTACCAAAGGTGGTTCAAATAGATTTTCACCTTCAGGCTGGTCAACTATTTTGTCTGTTTATTTTTCTTTTTGTTTGTCCACAAGCGCCTCAAAGAGGTTTTCACTAAAGGACTTGGACTTGTTTTTGAAAGGATTTTCTATAGAAATTTTTCCCTTGCTTATTTTTTACTTAAATAACCGCACAACTCAGCCTCATCCCTGAAGTATGCACATGCGTTGAGTTGAATGGAGAAGCCTTTCTTGTGGTCACGTATTGGAATATTGTCATGAATGTCGAAACTCACCAATAGCTTCATCATTTTGAAAAACATCAATTGGAACATACTGTTGTTAGTCCTAATTCATGAGTGACGAGTAAATAAGGTACAATTTTGGAATGGTAAGGGATATAGCTGGGGTTATAGTTAGGATAGCCACGTCAGAAATTAGGTTCATGAAGACAAGGTCTTCATAAAGACTACACCAATAATTTGTTTCTCTTTCACATTTGAATGAACTATCTTTGCATTCAGAAGAGGTATCCTTGACCTTTGAGGGGTGATACCCATATGACTGCACGCTAATACCATGTTTACCTACTTTACGATGAGGCATTGGAAGAACTTCCAGTGTACCTTGTTCTTTGATGTCATAGTCATGTCCTTTGTATCCCATAGTGTACATCATTTGATTGGGGATAACATACTTAGGTGATTGGTAACATAGATCCATTATATCATATGAAGGATGAGATACAATATCATTGAGCATATTTTCATCTTCTCGTAACCCACCAGGAGTGAAAGCATCGAAATAACAATTTTCCCTGGATCTTTAAAACTTGTAACACGGCCTACCATGTGCTTTGGCTGATAGGGGAAGGTTGTGAACTAGAAGGGCCTACTGAAGATCATATTCTCCTGAACCATTTTCTCTAACACTTCTGAGGTAGGATCGAGAATCTTGCAAATAGATTAGATGAGCTATTTGACTGTTTAGAATAGATCTACAAATTGCACAGACAAATAGCTACACTCAGTTATTTTGTTTGTTTTAAATTATTATTTTAGTTGTCTTTCTAGATATTTTAAATAGTTGTTTTCTTAAATTCGTAAAGTTCATCAGAAAAACACAAAAAAATAGAGAAAACATATATGTTATAGATACACTTCACATAGTTAAATTTCATTTTGTTACAGTTAATTTACTTTGTTACTTTTGTATGACAATCATGGGACCTAGAGAGCCCAGGGAATACATATTCCACAACCTATAGATCGAATCACGCCAGAGCTCGATATTGATTGGAGCCTTCGAGCAGTCATCCTTGCTGACCGATCTATCACACCAGCCCAAGTTAGGAGGGCTTTCTTTTCTTTAGATTCACAAGTTCTGTTAGTGCGCATTGAAGACATTAGATTGCCTAACTAGTTTGTCTGTATCTCACACATATTCCATCCCCACCGGCTGTCTCGGCACAACCTCGGGAGGTCGGGTGCGCGGAAGAGTTACTTGTAGATTCACACGCTCGCTTGTCGCTTTTTCCAGCGTACATTATCCAGATCCACTTGTGAAGCGAGGGCCTTTGATTGAACTAGAACAACGATCTCTATATAAGGACATTCATAAATAGTGGGGAAATAGCTTGAAAATTCTCTGCAATGAGAAAAATGTTGGGGATCTCCTTGAATATTGAGGGTATGGCCTTCACAATGTAACTTTAAACACTAATGATACGTTGAAGGTACGACTTGCATGGCATGAATCCATGGGCGGATGAGTAATATGTTGTAAGGGAGCTCTAAGTCCAAGACATGGAACTTCATATCATGATTGATAAGACCTACTTCCAGTGAGAAAGTGATTGTATCGGCTAATTTCCATTCTTCGTTGTCATATGCATTTATAGTCTGATCTTTTTTCCTAAATCAGCTTCAGTACACCCTAGTTGTTGAACTAGCTTTAGAGTATAAATGTTTAAACCCAATCCACTATCCACAAACACTCTTTTTACCTTCTTACATTTGATTATGAATTCAATATGTAAGGGTAAATTATGAGAGGGATTTTCTTCTGGGATTTTTGTTGGACTAAAGGTTATATGCTCTATAGGAGAAATTTACGCTACCATTTCCTGGAAGCATGTTGAATTGATATCAACGGACACCCCTGATCTCTGTAGTATCTTACAAAGGATGTCTTTATAAACATTAGAAATTTTAAGAAGGTCCAAGATTGAAATCTTGGTCGTAGTTTTCTCTAATTTTTCTAACACGTCATAATGACTGTCTTAAGGAGTAGGGGGAAGAAGTTATGAAATAGCAAGGTGAGTTCGTCGCATTGCTACGATGCACTCCCTTGATTTAAGATTGATCATGTTGATATGATCAGTAGGTGGATTGACATAACCTATTAGGGCATCAAAATGGTTTGTCTTTGAAATGTAATTAGCGTTATTAGTTTTAGACAACTATCCTTGATCCAAATTATTAGTTTGAGATGATGGTTTGTTGTGCTTAGGGAAAGGTTCTTTAAATATCCCCATGTTTCCGTTGGGAGATTTAGTAGGGGCGGCCAAATCCATTTCCAAATCACCACTGTCGATTAAGTCCTGAATATAATGTTTCAATTTCAAACACTTATCAGTCTTATGGCCTTTAACGTGGTGAAATCCATAATATTCATGTTCCCTAAACCATGATGGCTTAGGTGCATCATCCCCATAAGGTGTAGTTTTAGGATATCTGACCATATTAACTTCCTCTAATTGTTTTAATATTGACAACATATAGTCATATAGAGAGGTGAAGGTATAACGTTTGTACTCCGAAGGTGGAGTTCCCTTTACAAGTTTCAAGGGAGCATGGTTTTGAACTGATTTCACTCATTTAGATTATGTTATTCCATCACCTACAACATTTTTTTTCTTATTAGGAATAAACTTTGTTTTTTCACTAGGTTTGGAATCATTATGATCATGCGAAAAGGGTTGTAAGGTCCCTCTAGCTAACAACGCTTTCTCTATTTGACTACCCTTTTCTATCACCTCTTCAAACATGTTACTAAAATGCATTTGTAAGTGGAATTTGATTTTAGGGTGGATTTTGGGTACAAATATACTGATCAATAGTTTCTCTAGTATGGAGCAAGGAAAGTGGCTAGCTAGCCATCGCCATCATTGTAGGAAACTAGTAAAGTTCTCGTTATTTCGTTGTTTTGTATTACATAAATCTAACATAGTGACATCACTTTTGATATTAAATGAGAAGTGGCATACAAAGTGTTCAGCTAGTTCTAGCCATGTAGATATAGATCCATTAGGGATGTGTAAAAACCATTCCAATGTTAAACCTCCTAAACTTCATGGGAAGAGGTTAATGAGATAGTTATCGCTATACGCAACCTCTTGACAGGCCATATAAAATTCCTTAATATGGTCTCGGGGGTAACCTTTTCCCTTGTATTTGTCAAACTTTGGATAGTCAAAATGATTTGGGAAAGGTACCTGCAACATAGCCCTCTCAAAGGGATATGGGCATAACTCCTTGAATTGGTACTTTTTGCTATTACCTGTCTTGCCTTCTTGTAAAGCTATAAGGGAATTTTTCATGGTTGACCACTCTTGATGGAAGAGTTGCTCTTGTGTGGGTGATGTGGGAATGTATAAATGGTTCAGTCTATTTGTATCATCACCTTTATTTTCCGTATAAAATTCTTCATAAGACTCTTTGTGTGCCTCTCGAGGAGGAGTAGTTGTCTGGAATTCATAGTACTAAGATTTTGGTTTAGCTTTTGGTATAACTTGTTTTAAATATTTCACTTGTTCCTTGTTTACATGCAAAGCCAAACTAGCCAATTGGCGAGTGAGGGCTTGCACTACTTGTTCTAAAGTTACCTCTTTAGTGGTTACTTCTTTACGATTTTCATAAGGAGGAGGTTGCTCATGATGAACATTCTTTTCATGCTCCTCACAATGGACTCTAACAGTAGGTACCTGATAGTCTCCATATTTTTTGAAAGGTATCTCCTCATCATTATGTTATCCAGAAGTAGAGGCATGGACTGGGTTTAAGATGTCATTAATATTTTGAGAAGGATGTTCTACTTCTTCTTCTCCACGAACCATACTAGAAATGAGAGAAGGGTCAACCATAGAGGGAAACCTTGCTCCTAGCTCTATGACACACATTAAAACCTCATGTTTGTTTTGGAACAAATAATCATTGATGTGGACGGGATGAAGCTCAAAGTTTGCATGAGGAGAATTCTCCTCACCACCATTGTGATCCACCATGATATTATCATCATAAAGTGGATTGTCACTTTCAAAGGGAGTTGTTCCTAATTTCTGATGCCCCATTCTTGTAATAGGAGGCATACCGTGAAATATTTCACTAAGGTTGACTAAAAATGGACCCTAGGTAAATTTACGCAGTGTAACGAAATTAAGTCATCACAAAGAATGTGGAATGTAAAATGGTCACAATGCCAAAATTAAATATGTACCCAATGATATCCAACAATAAAGAATGATATACACTAACAAGTTTTTATATGACAAGAAGTATCTAGGATAAGAAAATTAAGCACACGAATAAAATTCAGTCACAACAAAATTTTAATCCCTAGTTTTTCCAAGATATGTTTAGAAAAAATAGTGACAACACAATATCACCTCTTAGGTCAATTTTAAAATAAAATTGACCTAAATACTAAGAAAGTGTTAACACGATCCCCCGACAAGGTATACTAAAACCAGTTTTGGAAACCAAAAAAATCTAAGTCTTTGGAAATGGAAGTTACAAATATGAGCAACGTAACAACACTATTTGGACACGTTAATCAAGATTTGTAAGAAAGTAATATTTTAGTATCAAAATGGTGTTATCGTGATGTGAAAAACATAACCTCAATACTCACAAAAACTCAAGGCACTGTTAAGATAAAAAATTAAGACTAAGTATATCAAGAATTTATTATACGTGTGAACAACGTAACAATACAATTTAGAGACTTAAACCAAGTTTCACAATGGAAATAAGATGTAAGTATCACAATTGTATGGCTATAATGTGGGTAGTGTAACAACTTAAAAGAAGTCATTGATAAGACAACCTAACTACAATGATAATATGTCTCAATATGGGTTTGAGACAAAGGGCCTACTAGAACATGAAGATGTACCATTCACACTTTCAACACTTACATTCCGACATTGCAACCTAGTTATGTAGGTAGACTAAAAAATTGGTGGACACGATTATTTCTAGTGATATTCATGCATGTTGTTTTCTTTTGTCCCAAAATGAGAAACAAGGAGACAAAGGAGTAAAACATGGTGGTGATGAAACAAACTAAGTGTAACTTTGGCAGAGTTTCGTCGTGTCTTAAGAAAAGTGCAAAACTAAGACAAAGTAACACGTTGCAAGTTTCATGATGAATAACACACACTTTCAACTTAAATGGACTCTTGCCTTGTTCGAATAACAAGATTTTGACTCCAAAAAAGTTATCAGTTTATGAGCTCTTTGAAACATGATGTCTAAGTCAAATTATCTCCAAGCCACAAGCTTCCTAGTGTTTCTCTCTCTAGGTGTCACAAACTATCTCTGCGAGTGTGGTTTGTCAAGGAATTTACACTAACTAAACCTTAGAGTATCCTAACTTTGCTTTACCTGCTTCAATACAATGAGAAATAAATGCATTTAGTTGTATTTTCAATGGGGGCACATGAAGATTATTTTGACTCTAATCTCTCCAAGGCGTATTAATCAATTGGGTAGTGGAGCACTTTCCCATTTCAATCACAAGGTTCCCTCTTGTGTGAACTACTTTGGGGTTCCTAGGAGCATCCCTCTTGTTATCTTAAGGATTATGACAAAGGGATTTTCTCTTAGTTCAAAGTGGATGAGCCATAGCTCTTAACTGAAACGTACAATACAGTGTGATGAATAAAGGTGTGGCATGTTTTTTATCTTTTGGATTAAGAAATTTGGTTTAGACCACCATTGGCAACCTATAACACGTGTGTAGTTAGAGTTTTGTTTAGATTATCCTTTATTTGGAAATCGTTAGGTCCTACAAAAAAATTAGTTAGTAGTTATCCAAAAAGATATACAATATCATAGAAAGAGGATTAAATGTTGTTTTTTCTTCTCAATATCGTCCAAGAACGTAAGAGAAGAGCATACAAAATAAGTAACCCAACTAGATAACAATGAAAAACTTACAAATCAAATAACCAACATAATTATTTATAAATCAATTTCATTCCTAATTAATCCAAATTCTTTTTAGTTAAGAACTAAAGTTGTTTTTGATTCTCAAGATCACACAATGGTGTAAGAGAAGAGCATACACAATCTTTAGCCTTAATTTTTTATCAAATGAAAATTTCTTAAACTAAAGGATCATACACATGCCAAATGAAAAGTTCATTCCCTTAAACATAAAAATGAACAATTAAATTTCCCACTTACTCTAATGTTAGAAAAATAAGGTTTAAAGTTGCTTTTGATTCTCAAGATCACATAAGGTGCAAGAGAAGAGCATACACAAACTTTATCGCAAACTCATACAAAGCATGGAAATAAAAGAATTCACCAAAAACTTAAGTAAATGTGTTAGAAATATAATTTAAATGTTGAAACCCTGCAAAAAATAGTTAGAGAAACATGTAACCAACAACAAACACAAAAAATTAGAATTTACAACTTTGAAAATAGTGCCAAATTCAAATAGTCACGCCAACGCGCCCCTGTTAGCACCAACGCGTCCTTTAGAGAAGTATCATAGCCTTGACGATGTGAGCATGCCTATGAGACAAAAACATAGTCATTGAATGACAATGTGTTTAGAGAGTCACCAGTGTGCACTTCATAGTACCAGCATGGCCCAAACACATAGGGAAAAAATCTAATAGAACACAAGCACGTCCAAAGAAGCATGAGTGTGGCCCTGAGAGTGTGAGTGTGACCTTGATGACATGAGCATGCACCTTATAACGTGAGCACGGTCCTGACGACTTGAGCACGCACCTTCCTATAGGTAGTCAAAGCACAGGTTTTGACAAGAAAAATCTTATAAAGCTCAAATCTTTGTCATTCGGATGTAATTTTAACAACACTTTACCTCCTTTGATCCTGTAAAGAAAATTAAAAAAACAACTACAACTAATCTAGTTTAAGCAACTATCAAAATTTGAAATTAATCTACAAAACTTGAAATTTAATCTAAAAAAAATCTTGAAACTAATCTAGAAAACTTTCAATTGAATATAAAGGACAATTGGAGTCCCATCAGGCATGCCAAATGATAACACCCCAAACTTTTGCAATATGACTAACTAGTAAATGCTAACACCATAATAGCCTAGAGCCAAGCTTAAGTTTAAGAATGAAACATCATGATCAAATCTTAAAAGCATGCATTAATGGAAACTAAATGAAATCAAACAGCTAATCTACAAACATCCTTACTATGTGAGATGGTTGCTAATTAACATAGACCTAATTAGATCTAAGGGAAATCAAACTATGGTTGTTGCTACTCCACAAAAGCTATGAGGATCTCTCTAACAATGGCTCCAAGGCCATATTAGATATCCCTCTACTAACCAAGCATGAAGATTGGATGCAAAGATTGAGCAAGCTAATCCAAGAAGGAAGTAAGGCTCTTAATCATATTTATTATATGAGATACTAATAAAAGCATGGTGTAAATTATGAAGGTAGGTGCTTAGTCCTTTTTATAGTTTTCTATTTGGATAAAACTTACATCTTGGTGCATGTGGGACTACAAAGGATAAAGTAGATTAAGGATTTCTAATCATGATTAGTGAATTAACAAGTGATTAACATGTGAGGAGCCTTAATTAACCACTTAGGGTTAATTAAGAGGATATGATAAGATTTTAAAACCTTCTGAGATGTCTTGGAGGGAAATGGGGTGATTTTGAATGGCTGGAAGAGGGGTTTTAGCCAATAATAGGGTTTATTGAGAAAATACAAGGGTAAATAGGCTTAATTATCTAATAATCTCTAATTATTTGCTCGGAAGAGGATAATAACTAACGATGTGTCGTTAATTGGCATTTGGAATGTGATAGAGGTTAGTTAATCAACAAAGTATCATTAATTAACCAAAATAGAGGGAAATGTTAGTTAATTAGCTGAAATCACTAATTATAACAGCAATGGCAAGAAAGAGATTAATTAGTGTGTGTTTAGCAATAAGAATGTGAAATCAAAATTTAGTTGTCTACAAATATCATTCATAAAGTACTCGAAAATATCCTAAATTCCTAAAAAACAATAATATACTAGGCTATAAGTATCTTTACACACATATGAAGCACACATAACTAAGTTATAAAGTCACACTTTGAAATTTAGAGACCATCCAATCCAAGTAAATATAATCACACCAAACCATTATTAATGTAATCAAATTACAAAATATAGTTGCATCCATGTAGATATCACATGCTAGGTGGAGAACTACATGCAATTTGAGGCCTCTTTCAAGTATTTCCAATGTAGGAAATGTACAAATTACTTTTTAACCAAATCACTAACCTTTTTATAGGGTTTAGATTACCTTTGGTTAGTGTTTGAAGTTATTTCAAATAAAAAATATGGTTTCACACAAGTGCAACACTTAGCATTTTATATAAAATCTTAATTTAGAAGGTCACACAAACATAAGAAGTTTCAAAGCCCCATTACATAGCCATATAAAAATTAAAAACATGCACATAGTCGCCAAATTAATGGTTCTTTACAAATTGAATGGTTGTATATGTCCTTAGTTTGTACTTCTTGAAACTAGATACAAATTATATTGATATTATTTCTAGAATTTTAATCCTTTTATCATAGTAGATCATTTCCTTAAGCATTCATTCATTAAAGAAAACCTCCCTTCTTGAAACTTGTTGCATTTAGAATTCATTTCAATAGGTTTATCATATATTGCTAAACAGATATATTCTAACTTTTATATTGATACATCATTAATAATATGAATATATCTCCTATTTCTAACCCTTGATCGTAAGATAATAAATATGGAATATTTCACCATCTTGTTTATTTAGGATTAAATCAGTTAGAGAGTACGGTTCAATGAATGCATATGAGGATAGACTTTTATTAGTTAAACACCTAAGTTGGTACATCATATATTTATTTTTTAATATGTGTGCGTGTCTTATATAGAAAATGATTACAAGTATAATTCAAAAATGCATTATATATTTATAGTTTTTTGGAATATGTAAATATTGAAATGATTAGAAATAGAGATTGAAAACTGTTTTAAGTTAGTGTTTTAATAATCTAGTTTTTTATATAGTATGGATTCTTTTGAAAGTGATACATAATATGGGTATCTAACATTTTTTGATAATTTGGCGACAAAAAAACTTAAATCTCATAGATAATATTTTCATTAAGTTTAAACCTCCATTAGAGAGAGAGGATATAATAAGTAAAAAATATTAAATGCCTTACCGGGCACCCTGATTTGATGTTTTGGTGTGGACTTACATTTACAATTTAATTGATCTGAGATAAGTTCCCAATAGGAAAAGAAATGTCTATGCTAAGCACGCATAAACCTATGCTAGAGAGAGGCTATAATAAGTAAAAAAATGTAAGTGATTTATGAAGTAACCTAGTTTGGTGTTTTGGTCTAGACTTACATTTACAATTCAATTCAGTTGAGGTTAATTCTAATGGGGAATGGAATATTTATGCCAAGAAAGCTTAAACTTAAATTTGAGAGCAACTATAATGAGTCAAAAAAATGTGCCTTACCAAGAACCTTTGTGAGATTTTTTTTTGTGTGTGGAATCAAGTCCCAATACATGTCAAAATCTTGCACTGGGGTGTACTAGGGATTGATTGAACCCATTCACACCAAAATAGACTTAGTACACCCTAATGCAACACTTTGACATGTATTACGACTCAATTGACTTGACTCCTATTACCCGATCTCTAATACACCTCAAAGAAACACTTTAATGTGTATTAAGGTTTGTTTAGCATGAACGTGGCCACACAAACCCTAATACTAATTAAAGCAACACTCTGATATGGATTTTGGTCTCATTTGCACATAATGGGTTTGATATGTCATGTTTCAGTGTCCTATGCATCCAATCACTTAATGTGTCACACAAGGCACTCAAATATGACATGTTAAGCCCCCTAATGACATTAGTTTTCATGAGTGTTTAGGTTGTGAAATTTTATGTTGTTTAGGGTTTCAATTGAGTCAATTACATCATAATATAATCAATTTCATATAAAAATTTCCAAGAAAAAATAATAAATTTTATTCAAATGGAGAATAAAATATGCATACTAAAGGTGCTCAAGACACGAAAATACGATGACGTAAGGATTAAATAAGTGTCCATCAAAAAATTATAACAAGGAATACCAAACATAAAAAGTAGAAAACATAAGCTGATAAAAACACCCATTCCCAACAATGAACCTTGAGAGGGGACTAATTGGAACTATTCCCCAAAAAAATCTCTAACTTGCAATTTTTTCCTCTCTTATTTTTAATTCCCTACCACACACTTTGAAAGGGATCCATCATGACTATGGATTTGGGTGTATGCCTATACTATGGTATTTGGGGTTTGGATGAGATGTCAACTCCTTGTCAGAGTTTGAGTTTTCTAATTCATGTAATCTCTTCAATCCTCCTGACATGCTATTTTCTTCTCCTTTTTTTGTTGAAACATGTTGTTTCTTCAACCCGACTAAAATTTTTTCCACTTTTTTATTTTTTTACCTTTGGAATCTGTTGGTTTTACTCCTAATCATCATCATCGACCCCCACCTCTTGCTTTGGAAAGTTGTAAGTTTACATATACGTCGTATTCACATAATCTACCTCTTGTATGTGTTAAAAAGTACTCCATTTGAGTGTTAATTTATCCAATAATCCCTTGTTGAAATCTATTTCCATGTAGGTATGAGCATATGTAATTAGCCTTACCATTACTATCTCTTCATCTATTTTGATATAGGTACTTAAGGCTTCCCCTATCTTCTCAAGTGCGAACAAAAAATGTAAAGTTAGGTTAGGGAGATGAATGATTAAGTATTTGGATCAAATTAAACATACTATGTGGTGAGGAAAAAACCTTGCATTCCCCTAAAACCATGGTCCATCCTTAACCACGCTTATAGTCTTCCAAGCCTATGAAAGTAATAATGAAAAATACTTTGGAGCAAAGAAAAATATTGTAGTCATTGGTCCATGTCATATGAATACAATGGTATAGTGTCATTATGGTAGGACACCAGCTATTAAATATGTAAATAATGGTGTTTTCCCCTAAGATTGACTTGAGATTTTTAACATTATCTGCATTAAAGTCCACAATCAAGGCCACTTCCTCATGTTACATGATATAAGTGCTCAGACTATGTGATGAACTCGGTACTTTAAAAGATGATTTTTTCACCGCCTCTTTAAATGAAGCAAGGATTAATGGAAGAGGGGTTTTTAGAAACCTTATCTCCTCCACACAGATGAAACACCAATATGAGGGTGGAATCCTGACATATGTTGTAGTACAACAGAGGCTTCAGATCATCAATTTGTTTTGCCCCATATTTTAACCTTTGTAGATCCATAGGGATCCCCAATTAGTTCTCAAATTTTTGCTTAAGACCCCTCGTAAGTTTTGTCAATTGTAACCATATGCAATTGGTGTGCTCGGAGAGGGAACAAACCACTAGCCGAAAGCCTGGTTCATTCTTGCCAAATTTATAACCAACATAAAATCCATTAAAAATTTTGGGTGTTTTATTTTTTTCAAACACTTTGCATATCTCCTTGCTCACATGATTTTGAAATGGATTTCTTTAGATGGTAATGTTATAATTTGGTATTCCAATCTCCTAGAGTGGACCCCTATTAACTCTATAAGCTCCATTTAATATGGTGTGAATTCATTCAAATAAAAACCCTTCTTGTGTTTGGTATTGGTGATATCTAGTGCACCACTCAGAGTATCCCCTATCGTAGCTAAATCAACTCCCCCGAGAATTAAGCTTTTTAAAATCCTCGCCATCAGGGTGCCGGAATATCCAATAAATTACACTACCTTAACATAATAATATTTCTCTCTCATTGTGTGGTGAATGAATGAAAAAAATTTAATGACATCATGAGACCAAGCAGTTTAAGGGATTAAGAGCCACAACATTAAGAAACTTTCATATTTCTTTTGATGTCAAAATTTCTACCATGAATTTTTATTAAGAATCTAGTTGTTTAGTGGATCCTTTCCTCATGAAGAAAACACCATTTCTAGAAAAGATAGACCGCGTAAAATAAAGGATGTGACAATTTTTCAAACATTTCACATGTAGTGTAATACCAAAGATATGTCATATTTTCAAACACGTCACATGATTTTTCCAAATGTAACCCACAAATATTTTTCATACCTAAATAATCTCGTGTAGAGGGATTTTCTTCATTCCTCGCAATCATTTTTTGTGTATAAAGGAATTGGGTTTTCCCTGTTGTCTTCATTAAAACACCTTTGATTAAGCCTATGACCAAATAAAGTGTGTCCCTTTACACAAAAAATGGTATCCCTCGTTGAATAACATGTTGTACCCAAGATGTCATGCATAGATTCAAAGTCCTGAGATTTTTTACTTCCATAACACACAACCAAAGGGGTTTTCCAAAGTGGCAAAAAGGCCTTCTTCTTGTAAAACACCCAGTCCTAGCCACAAGGAAGAGTAATAGTGCCCCCCCCTCAACCATAAAAACTGAGATGATATGGGTAGTTGAAATTGTGGCTGTGGAATAGTTTTTGGAACCTCCAAACCCTAATACGGCCATACCTTGTACCTCTATTTTTCCTAATCCAATTTGTTTTCTTATGTTGTTCCTATCAATTTCATTAATTATGTTAATTTAGGTAATTTTAAAGAAAATTAAGGGAAATTTCATGAATTGCGTTAAATTAGGCTAATTAATCTTAATTAGGTCCATTTAGGTCAATTAGGTTAAGTCTTGAAGTAGGTGAATCTAAGGTCAAATTGAGTGAATTTTGGTCAAATTAAGAGAAATCGAGTCAATGTGGGTCAAATTAGGTCATTTTTAAAAAAATTGGAGTGTCACAATAGTGTTTAGGGTGTTGTGTTGGTGTAATTTTTGTCTCGTTGACATCTAAGGGGTTCCTTGTTTCAATGCCACATGTAACCAATCAATCAATGTGCTGCATGGGGAACTTAAATAGAACATGTTGAGTCCCCTAATGACATTCGTTTGTCATGTTGTGTTTAGGCTATGTCATTTTTGTTTTCAATGATGCCCTAGAACTTAAATATTGTTAAAAATAAAAAATTATTAGTTTGCATTAAATTAAGTATAAAAACAACCTAGAAAATCATCATTTTGGAACTTATATTGTCTTATGACATTGGGTTAACGTTGCCAACTTCAAATATCTAGTGATAAGGCATTGTCATCCCATAGTGGCAAGTTAATGCCATCCTAATGTACATGATGAATTTATTGTCTTGGCAACATATATCAGCTTAATGTTAGGCTATAGTCATTTGTCACTTTTATAGCCAGGTCAATGTCATTACATAACTAATACATTTCTAGAACAATTGTATTTGAAAAAAAAACTCCTTGACTACTGGGTGACTTTGGGATGTGTTACTAATCTCTCTGCGTGTTGTAATGGAAAGCATAGTGATTTAGTTCTTTGTACATGTGATAACATTGTGTATACTAGTCCATGTGTTTGGACACCTATTTGATCAAAAGAAAGACCATCTAGTGTAAGCCCTTGTGATATATGTATGGTTCTTGCGCATGCAAGTTGAGTAGAAAATTGTTTACGCAATTTTACTTGACTTGTTGTTGAGTTTGTTGGTATTGATTTTGAAACTCATTGAATTGGTATCCATTTTCCAAGAGTAGAATTTTTGTGCAAAACTTAATTTCATATGTTCTCAGTGCCCAATGTGATGGCCATTGAATTCGATCCATATTATATCTATTTCATTGTCTATAGTATATGTTTTGAAAAAAATTGTTTACAACATTGATTAGTCCATCTTCCATTTCGTAGTTTCCAACATAAATCACAAAAAACATACTTGGTTTTAGCATAATTTGTGGAGTCAATACAGTTGTGTTCATGTGTAGTTGTTTGATTTCATAAATTGCATTTGCATGATCAATAAATTTTATAACAATTGATCGTCTATAATAAGGGACACAATCTTCTCATTGTGTATAGTGACATATTTTTTCTTGTAAAAAATCTATGGAAATGTTAGTTAAAGAGGTGATGTTCGAAGAAATAGAGTATTGAGATATGATATGTCATCCTCTATGTGTGAGTTTGTACAATTTTTTTAATTGAAATGAACAATTCATTATTGTTTACAATTCATAGCATTTCATATTGTCTTTCAAAAATTGTACGGGAGTAGTTTATTATTAAATATTGGTGTTCAAAGACAATATAATCTTGTATTGGCCAGATTTGGTACAAATCACCACAAAAAATAATGTCAATGCTTCCAAATTACCTTATGCACGTTTTTTATGTCCCTTAAGCGCTTGCCAATAGATTATAGAAACCAACTTCCATTTAGTGAAGTTTCCTCTATAAATATAAGTCATAAATCTTCATATTGTTTTTGTAGTTTACGTAAGCCTTCATTGCTTAGTGGTGAGACCATATATTTATTGAAAGAAAGCAAGAAAACAAAGTGTAAAGTTGACCCACATTTGTTATAAGTTGTCTTTGCCTATGTATACGGCTATTTTGGATTTAATGGACTCATAAATATATCTGTATTGTATATTCACATCAACATTTGCAATATTTCTTTTGTTATAAATGTTTTCCCTATTCCTATTCCCGTGTTAAAAAAAGGTGCAATGGTTTGTTTATGTCTAACGTCTTTTTCATAGTTATGTCTTTAACAATTTATTGTTCTTGATTTAGCATTCTTCACATTTTGTAATACTCTCTATTTTTGATGATGTATAGATGTGGAATAACTTGGAATTCAATGTTGCTTATTTTGTTTAGTATTAAGTGTTGTAAATCATATTCTACTTCAATGTCATTCTACTATACTTTATACTTTTTAATAATATTGATATATTTTGAAGGACAACAATCAATGTCTTGTGGTGCATCGTCAAAATTGTTGCACGTTTCATTTACATTTGAGTTGAATTCGGCTTCGTTTCATAATTATTTTAAAGCATATGCAACTTCCCATGTGGGTAGTCCATTTTACAATTTGCTTTTACTTGTAATAAATGGTGTATATAGTAAACACTTTTATGTATGATAATTCTTCTAATCAGTGTTTCTATTTGTATTTGACAAAATGTATGATGTTTGTTTTTTTTTTTTTCTTTGATATATATTTACCTTTTTTTTTAATTTTGAAACAAATTCAGCTAGATAAATATGGTTTAATGTTGGAATCACAATCTTCATGTTTCAAACACCAATCAAGTTCCTATGTATTTGTTGAATTTCATAGATTGCATCTACATGATCAATAACTTTTATAATAATTGGTTGTCCAAAAGTAAATGACATAATATTCTCATTGTGTGCAATGACATCTTTTTTCTTGTAAAATAGGTATGGAAATGTTAGTTCCAAAGGTGTTAGTTGAAAACAATGAGTATTGATATATGATAAGACATCCTCTGTTTGTGAGTTTGTATTATTTTTTTCCCAAAATTGAAACAAACAATTCATTTTTCTAATGCATTATAATTTACAATTCATAACATTTTATATTGTCTTTCTAAAATTTGTATCAGACACTAGTTCATTGTTAATTACTAGGTGTTTAAAAATCATACAATCTTGTATTGGTTAGCTTTGGTACAAATCAATGCAAAAAATAATGTCAATATTTCCAAAAATGCCATGTTTGCACATGTTTTATGCCCCTTAAGCACTTGTAGCCAGAATAGAGAAACCGAATTCCAATTAGTGAAATTTCATCTATCAGTACGATCAGTAAATATTCATATTGTATTTTTAGTTTTTCTAATCTTTCATTACTTAGTGGTGAGATCGTAGATTTGTTCAAAGAAAGAAAGAAAACAAATTACAAAGTTGCCCCACATGGGTTGTAATTTTCCTGCGTTGTAATTTTCCTTACTTTTGTATGCGACTATAATGCCATTTGGGTTTAATGGATTTGTCGATATATTTTTACTGTATATTCACCTCAAGAATTGGAATATTATCTTTGTTGTAAATTTTTTCCATATTCTTGCTCCCCTATTAAAAAAGGTACAATGTCTTTTTTCAGTTCTAACTTTTTTGTCATGGCTATTTCTTTAACAATTTTTTGTTGTTCTTGATTTATCTTTCACCACATTTTATAATACTCTGTATTGCTAACGATGTACATGTGTGGAATAAATTGGAACCTAATGTTGCTGATTTTGTTTAGTATTGAGTGTTGTAAATGTCGTTAAGTCATTTTTCAAATAATATTCTTCTTCACTGTCATCACACTGATTTTTTTATAACATCAAAAGACTTTGAAGGAAAACAATCAATGTCTTGTAGGTTATTGTCAGTGTTGCCCCATGTTATATTGACATTGTAGTTGAACTTAGCTTTGTTTCATTGGATTGCTTGTTTGTTTAAAGCATATGTAGCTTCCCATGTGGGTATTCCATTTTGTAATGTATTTTCACTTACAATAAATGGTTTATATAGTCAAATACTTTTTGTATGATAATTCGTAGAGTCAATTTTTTATTGTACAGTTGAAAAAACATATGGTGTTTGTTTTTCTCTTTGATAATTTTTTTTTAATTTTAAAACAAATTCAGATAGACAAATATGGTTCAATGTGCATGGGAGTTGAATGTAATATTTAGCTAAAGACTAATACATTACATTTTTTGAATTTTCATTTTCATGTTTCAAGAGGATTGAAGGATTGAGAATGAATGTCATTCATTTAGAAGGCTTGTGTTAATAAAGATGCATTTGGAACTAGATATTAATGGTAGTGATAGGACAATATGAACTGTTAGTTAGGTAAACATTTGTTAAAGTCTAAGTAGCATGTTTCCAAGATTAGATATCATTTTGATAACATCAATATTTTTGTTTCATGGTCCTTATGTATTCTTTGGAATGCATAAGTCATTTATTTATCCAACTCTGTCATGTAGGAACTACGATATGGTGTTATGGCATATACATTAAGTACAAATCATGCATCTTTTTTTGCATCCCATGATTACAGAATTTGTTTTGAGAAATCACTATTCCATAGATGTGATGGTTTCTATTTTAGGAAAAGATTTGGTTTTTTAATGTACATTACATTTTTCTTGTGTATTCATGTTCAGTTATATGCATTTGGTTCAAAAATGTACAAAATAAATAGTCTTATAATTACATTTTTTTTTCAGTTTCAATTGCCTCGTATGTTGGTTCAAGAATATTTTTTAGTTCTCATCAGAGGCATTCAAAAATTGTATCTATAGTGTGTATTTTGTTTTTTGCAACTTGAAGTATGGTGATGTTCGTGTACTTTCGAGAGGTTAGATTTGAGAAAATAGATGTTATAAGTGATGTACTTGTTGATAAATTATTATCTTTCTTGATTTGCATTTCTTCCATAAATTAAAGATTCTTTTATCTATAGAATACCATGATCATGAGCACTTACCCTATTTCAAATTTTTGTTACATAGAAATATTCTACAATTTCTCCAAAAAATGTGTTATATTGTTCCATGAGTTTTCTAATGAAATTCATTATACACTTGTAATACCGAGTACAAGTAACAATGTCATCTCTTAAAAGGAATTTGACATCACGTTCTTGTATTGCATCATGTTTTTTTGTGCTTTTCTGATATGGTGTATCTTCTTCTATGTATTAACTAATGGATGTTAATGATTCTCTATTACAACAAACTTTGGTGGACCTAATTGACCAATCATTGCATTTTTGTTGTTGTAGATACTCAGGAGAAATACATATATGTTTAAAATATATATGTACCCAACACTTGACTTAAGTATATAATCTATGTTTTGTTTGTACTTGACATGTCATACTAATATTTTGTGGCCTCTTAGTTTCCATTTTTTTATTATTATCCATGTGCTAGATAAAACTTTGTCTGTTATTATACAAATTACTTTGAAAAAAATGTTTGTTGTGTGACATGTAAAGTCATGACTTACATGTAATAATTCCTATTGTGTAATTTTCTAGTTCATGATTTTTTGTAATGTCATCTTCATGTGGATCTCCATAAAATAGAGTTGGGAAGTTCATTTATGTAGTGCCTACTCCTCTTCGACACTTATTATATTTTGATTTCGATTACTGTTGACTATAGACATGGATGTTGTTGTGTCATTTTGGTTTAGCACGAGGTTAGATGATAGAAATATTCTGACTTTTGATGGATTGTGATTCATAGTATGATTGTGTGGATTCTTAGATGCATAGAGAGACATTTTATATTGATGATGATGATGTATTGTTAGCATATATATTACCGACATTCAGAATTCTCGTCATGATTGAGTAGGATTTAACATTTGAACTAATCTTGTGATCTTGCTAATATTGATAAAAGATATAATTGAGATGTTGTTGGAATTTTAGACAAATGATAACATTGTTTGGTTGAGATGATGATTTAACTATATGAGGATGATTATTTATTTGTGTGTATATTTTATCTTTGATGTTTTGATGTGGCCACAAGGCTAAAGGAGGTATTGTGTGGTTTTGCAGGTAATTATATCACAACAATCAAAATGGGGATTGGAGATCAACCACAATGGAATACTAGATGGATACAACGAAGGTCACCATGAAAATTTATGTAATGTGTTATGTTTTGTTATTTGTTGTTAGGGGGTCCCCATGGGGGGATGACCTCCAATTATGACCATGGGTTATGTGTGTAATTCTTTCCCTTTTTTATTTTATTTATTGTAGAGTATGTGATTTATTTGTGATGTAAATTATTTAATCATTGTTGATTAATGTGCCTTTATTAAATAATTAAATCATGATATTAAGTTATTTGGGGATGTGACAAATGGAGTCATTTATTAGAGTTGTTGGTCTTTTGGACTATGTGATTTTGATTGAGTGTAAGTGACTTTGAGTGTTGTACACTCTACCTTACCTTGGAATTTCGGATTTGGGCTTAAGGGCCATTTTTAGAGGCCTATGGGACAAGGTAAGATTGTTCTACACCTCTTAATTTCATATACCAACGCTACCTATGGTTTGGGGGGGGTTAAAAATAGACCCCATTATGTGTTTTATAAGACAAAAAGTGACATTTATTGCACTTTTCTTACATGGGTTTTAAATTTTGTCCTTAAGGGGTGTGGGTTTAAATTGTGTGTGTAAAAGGCTTGTCATTTCTCTCAACCACCAATTTATTATGCATTGGGGTTGAGCTTTGACTTGTGATGAGAAGTTGAGGATAAGTGATGTGGAATCATACATGGAGCCACCTTACCCTCCTCTCTCCTTTTTCTATATATGTAAGTTTAATTGTTTGTGATGAGGATTGTCAATCCTCGCCATTAATAATGTCAATTCGGGTTGGTGTCCGAAGGCTGTATGCATTAAGAGAAGAAAATCTTGGAAAGCAACTCCTTTAAACACAAACCAAACTTACATAAAATAAATCACACTTGCGAAAATTGTAAGGCACACTTGCGGAAATTGAAAGGCACACTTGCAGAAATAAAGTTTGCATGAAAGAAACACACTTACATGAATTGAAAGGCACACTTGCATGAATTGAAATTGTTGAATTAGAAATAAACATAATTGAACAAAACACCTGCAAGTTCACAACAAACTGCATTTTCACAATACAAGGATAAAAACAATACAACATAATGAATTACAGACAAATGAATAAATATAAACATAAATACACATATCCATATTCCTTGGAATGAGTGGCCAGCTCATTCCTTGGAAGAGGATTTAAATCATACTTTTGAGATCTTAAAACTATAGAATATTTGAGAGGGAAAAACAATCCATCTTTATTTCTTGGGAGAAAAGCATTACATATCTCAGTGTGAAAGGTTGCATTTATAATTCATGCATCCAACCAACTCCTTATTTTATGAAATACAATCTGATCTTATCTTTATTCCAATCCTAACAACTAAGATCTCCATCTCCACAAAATATGGAGAAAGATATATTATTGGAGTCAAAGTATTATCTCACTTATTTTTGAAAGATTTGCTCCCAAATCTTCTCCTTGTTTTTCGGTAACAAGAATCATAATGATTTTATTCCTCTACATTATTGGCAGGAGGATTTTCCTCAAAATATGATTTTGACAAAATACCTTTCTCAGATTTTCCATTTGACTTTGTTGTTTTTGACTATGGAACTTTTGACACTTGTCTGATACGCTTTTTCCTTGGACTGCAATTCACTAAAAGTTAGATTTATCTTCATTGGTAAAACCTGTTGAAAATTTGAATGAGGTTTTTGTTAAACATATTGTTATGAACAAAACCTTCTCTCTGATTTTATGTTTAAATTTTTTGTTTCTGTTTATGGAACTTTTAATGCTTGTCTGATACACATTTCGTCAAACTGCAGCTCACTAAAAGTTAGATCTCTCTTGATTGGTAATACCTGTAGCAAATATGAATGAGGTTTTTGTTAATCATATTGTTATGAACACAAACCTCTCTCATATTTTCCATTAGATTATCTGATCTTTCACAATTCCTCAAAAACTTTCAAAATCTGCTTAGTTCCATAACAAACTCTGCGAGTTCCAAAACTAAGCTTGTGAATTCCAGAACTAAGCCTGTGAGTTCCGAAGCTAACTTAAAATAGCTACAACTTTTGCATACGATCTCGGATTGAGATGATTCTTTTTTTGAACTTGCATAATTTTTCGAGAGAAATCTGAATATGAAATCAGATTTGAGTTTAAATATACCATACATGATCAATTCCACTTTTCTCAATACTAACATTATCTTTCCTTTATGACCTGCATACACAAGACTTTGCATCTTTTCCCAAATAATCAATAGGGTTAGTCAAAAAAATAGATAACAAAAGATTTCTAAAGAATGAACAAGATATATATCATATATTCTATCTTAAGCAAACTATAAGTTCCTATACTACATTTAAATCCACTTTTAAAGGTAACTTGGAAGGACAAAATAATAGTAATTTATGGCCAATTTATGGCCTCATCAGTTTGTTTGAGGGTTACTTCATTTCATTTGTGCTCTTATATTTTTGGAGTGGGAGATTTTTGCAATTCTTGTTGAGTGTTGGAGCTTATTGGAGTTGGATTAAGCTTGAAGGAGCTTGGAGGGTGATCTATTGATCAAGTTCTACCATGGAAAGGTAGGAACTACACCCTTGTTTGATTTGTTTTCTCTTATATGTGTATATTTATATGTTGTTGAATGTTTTTATATGCTTGTTGGGTTCTTGGGTATAATGCCTAAGTATGGTGTAGGAGAAGGCTATGGGGATTTTATATGTAGGGATGCATAAGAGTTTATTTCATGTTTTGGGAGGGAGTTGGGTTGGGTGCCCCACCTTTGATAAAGAATGCTTGCATTTCTTACTTGGTTCTTTTGAGGGAGACATAAGAGATTGTAGGGAGGCATAAGAGTTGTGTAGGGGTTTTGAGATGTATATTGGAGGGTTTTAAGGTGGGCACCTAATCCCATTGGGAGGCATAAGTGATCTCCCCATAGATCCTTGCTTCATTGGCTTTATATTTCAAGCCTTGTGTATTTTGAAAAGTTGTATTATTGTGATTGTTTTCTTGTGTTGAGTGAGTGTTATATGTTGTGAAATTTTGTTTGTGATGTTGAATCATTGTGTTGTTGCCATGAGTTGGATCAATCCTTTATTGCATTTTGGTTGGGGCTCAGGGTTAGTGAGGAGGATAGATTCTTCTCCTCATTGGATTATTGATTGGGTGGAGAGTGTTGCATCTCCCCCATTTTTTGTTGTTGTGATTAAATTGAAGACATGGTGGAGCTCTTGTTGAAGAATTAGCACTTGGAGCTTTTGTGAAGTCAAAGAAATCCTTCTTTGTGAGAAAACCTTTCTTGTTATTTCCACTTAAGATGGAAGACTAGTAGTATTGTATTTGAAAGAAAATTTGCATTGTATATTTTGGTTTATTAAGTTGTAATGTATTGTAGAAAGAAATCTCTTTACATTGTAAGAAATGAGCTATGCTCAAAGAAGAAGAAACTCGTTATTATTTGTGGAGGTTACATTTTTGAAAGAATGAAGGAAAAATTAGAAGATGTAAACCTTTGAGAATGTTTTCTTAGTAAGACTTAAATGTATAATAACTTGCTTGTGCTTACCTTGAATAAATAGTTGTATTTGAAATGGAAAGATGTATCAAATTATAATGAATTATTTTGTTAGAAAAATTGCATTTTGTTATGGAAAGGAAAACAATAACACTAGGAGTAGATTTAGCTTCCTTCCGACTGTTAAACTTGAAAGAAATTTTGTAGAAAGAAAATTAAAAAAATGATATTGTAGTTGTGTTCTTGTTCTTATTGAATTGGGAAATCTATGTAATTTAGTGATTTAAGCATGGAATGAATAAATGGGTAAACTCTTCAACTGGAGACTTTAGGCACATAAATTCATCTAAGGATAACATGTAAAACACTCTAGTAAAGTTTGTTTTTGGAAAAATTATGGAATTGATGGTTTTGTTTTCAAAGAATAGGATCGTCGCCCTATGCAGAGCGGTGGTCTCTGAACCGCTAGTCAGGTCAGAGCGGCAGTTCGTGAATTGTCACCCAGGTAGGGCGGTAGTCCCAGGACCGCCGGTCTTCTTTGGGCAGCAATTTCATCACTAACATTGGAAAAATAAGAATCCGCGACTGGGAAATTTAAAACTTGTTCTACAAAAAAAATTAAGCATGTAAATTTGTAGAGGAGACCTCCAGCAAGCCTTGAGGGCATAAATTCATTGTTATAAACTTGTAAATATTTAAATTTGTATTTAAAGGAATTCAATCTCATGGATTAAAAAATTAAGTAGGGTTTGGCCAAAATAGAAATAACTTGCTAACAGCTCCAAATTTAGAGTGGAAACATCTACAATCTTCAAATGGAAGACATTGCACAAATAAATTTATGAACTAAACTAAACTAAGCTGGATTTTAGTGAATTTCTTCATGGCTTCTTCTTTCCTTGCTCCAATGGCTTCCATTTCTCCAACCTACAAATTAAACAAAAGAAACGTGACCAAATGAGGAGGCTAGGGTAAAGAAAAATGTTTAATAAGATTTCATAAGGATAGTTAGGGTTAGTATGGAACACTGAGATCTAGTGGCCATAATTGATTTGATCCAAGGGATGAGAATCAACCCTACAATTTTTAGGTAAGAATAAATATTATGGGTTTTTAGATAACTTAAAGGTATGTGTAAATGGGTGAATGGGGCCATTTAATACCCTTGTATGTTAAGTTAACTATGTAACTCTCCTAGTATGTTTTAATAATTATTTAAATGGACGTTAAAGCTATTAAGATAATGGAACTAGAGTAACTAAGGATAAGGGTTTATTAAATATGGGTTTGAATGTTAATTTCCCAAGAGGGAAACTAATTAACCTAGTAAAGGAAATTATTGAACACTTATCTAGTGATGATAATTTAATTGACATTAGAACTGAATTAAGAATATTTAATTAATAACCTAGACCTGATCTATCCTTTGTAATGTAGCAATTTCTGGTGGAAATTAATTAAACGTATTATAGGTTTGGCACCTTGCAACTTGTTTAAAAAAAATTGCCGCAACTTTCTGGATAATTGTTAAAGGATTAATGTAGTATTAGAATGTCGAATTCATGAGCATTACAATTTATTTTGTAAATTTTTCCAAGACAATACCAATTGGTTGCACTTGTTATTGGATCTATTTTAATTAACTTTTCATTAAGATTGTGAATACATCATGACTTGGTGAATCCATGGACAAGTGTGTATGTTTCGTTTTCATTGTTCATTTTATGGATCACTTTGTATTGAGTTAGTTTCAGTAAGTGTGCCTTTATCATTAATATGTTCTATGAGGATCTTCCAATGCTTGGCTATTTGTATTTTTCATAATTGATATAGTTGTCTACTACACAATTGTTGAAGGGCTTTCATGAATATGTTTGTGTACACATTCCTTTCTAGATATGCACTTTTATGTTGTAATAATCTTTTTAATACAACTACAGTTGCTTGTCTTGTTTATGGATCATGGTAGTTATTTTTGTACATTATTTATATTCATAGGTATACTAATAATTGATCCATTCAATTGCATTTTAGAATACATGTGATTGCATATTCGTATTTGTGTAAATGCAGTTATGAGTGATATAAGTCATTCTTCTAGTTCTGACAATGTCATGGCCAATGAAAATGGATTGTTTTAGTTATATTTGTTCAAGTGACACAAACTGTGGTATTTTTGTTTTGCAATCCTAGATTACAAGATCTACTTACGTTTTTAATGCATAGTTTTTTATTGTAAGATGTCTAATTTTCATATGTTTTTCTCTCTTCTTCGTTGACATTACCATATAGTGCTTCAAATATAGAAACTTACATACTATATACTTGTTTGTATAAGTGAATTTTATTTGTTCTCTATATGTCTAGTTTGGTTTGCACATTTATTATTACATTGTATTTGTTTGCATCTTGTACATTTGTTCATGGTATTTCCTTGAATGTTGATCAATAAGTTTTATGTTGCAAAGACTAATATGAGTAGTTTACTTTGATGGCATGTCATTACATCAGCAATAATTTTTCTATCAAGATAGCTCATTATTATGTGGATGTTAGTATAACATGTATGTGATGTTAGTGCGCATTGTCCTTTTTGGCAAGTATGTATTTTTTAATTTTGTGAAGATTTGTACTTGGATTTAAAATTAGTTGTGTGGTTGCATCTAAAGAAATAATTCTTTGGGGTTGTATGGATGTTATTGCTTCTAATGATAACCTACAATATATGTTTTTTTTATTATCTTGGTTGTCTATGACTTTTCGTAGAACATTAGTAAAGGATGTGTTTACATTAGTTTTTATCCGGTATAACAATTATTTTATTCTAAGACTACTAGTGGTTGTTTCTTGACTTCAAGATAAATAGATACATGTACTAAATATGTTTTTTTTTCTCGCCATTGTAATTCACAATGGTTCATAATGCACATGTCTTGTATTTGTCTCAAATCACAATAGGTTGTATACATTTACTAGATTTGTATCAATGCAATATGAAATAAAAATGGTTTGTGTAGTAGATGACCAAAGTTCTATTTTCTCTTTAAAATGATGGCGATATATTGTAAGAAAAATTCATCATCTTTGGTGTTTCCTCTTGTATATGGCAATGCTAAATTTATAATGTGTTGCTTCCAACCATCGGAAAGTCCGTTCTCTTCACTATTGTGTTGGAAAAGGTAATGAGATAAACAATCATATACATTTTTATTGTTACTGACAATTGCGTTGTAAAAGGTTTGTGTAATAGCATCTTAAGGAAGGCACATAAAATTCACATTTTGTCAAATGAAAAATTGCATCGAACAAAGTATCATCACAATTGGCAATAATAATAGTATTTTTTGTCTTTTATAGTCCTTCATCTCTCATTTCACACATCACATCTTGCTAATGTGATTCCAAATTTTTACAAATCACTGATAAGAAATTTGTTAGGATTGTCAAGATTTGATTCAACGATATTTTCTATAGCAATGGTTTGTAATGCCTAACTATAAAATTTGCACTATAGAGTAATATCCAAGATGTATCATCGGTTGCACCATCGTTGATGTTCTAATAGTTCATTTTTTTCTTAATGACCATATAATAATTGTTATGCTCAACAACTTTTCTACCCAACGTATACAAACTATATCACCCCATAATCTTGTATTTGTACTAGCTAATAATCTTATTATATGAAAATATGTGTCAATGCCATCTACCTTGTGCATTTAGTATAGAAATATAGGAGCTAGTTCATATTGGAATGAATGCAATGCATATTGATTTCCATATTGTAATGCCACAAGGAATTAGTCTATGAATCCATTACATAATTGAATAGGCGTTGTTGGGTTTCAAATTTGCACTTGGAATGAAACCATAGTCACGGGACAAGCAAGTCCCTCCTCTTTAATGGGAGAGGTTCCCTTATTGAAAGCAGGGGAAAAACCTATGTACAAATACACAGTATTTCATTCAATGGTGGTTTCTCGACATCTTGAAATGTGCTTTATGCCTAGAAAGTTATCAATACATGAGGATAGAGGACTTGAAGAGAGGAGGGAGTCAGAAGAAGACAATACTTTCAGGGAAGAGAAAACCCTTATATGTATTGAGAAAATGAGATATAGAGTAGAACCATTCATGTTTATGAAGGGCACAATCCGCAGACCCGAAGTTCTTGAGATTGTATAAACTAGAACAAAAAGTTTCTAAGCATACAAGGATTAAAAGATTCACATATCAGAGTAAGAAGGAAAGATAAAGCAGAGGAAAAGGGAAAAACCTTTGTATTGATTTCTTCCAATTAGAAATTACAGTTCCATAATATCAAAATTCCAACCCATACAATGGCTTTGAAAGCTCATGATATAGCTTGTAAGAGACGGTTACAACTTCCTCGAGCAAGCAAGAAACAGTTACAACTTCCTCAGGAAAACAAGAAACAGTTACAAATTATTCCAACCATTCACGCCCTTTCGAATTCTTGATTCACAAAGAAACGTTAATGGCGGGAAAACCAGGTTCAAATATATGGCCGTTACATTACATTCTATTTGCTTTTGCAACTTTAAATTTGTGCCACCCACGTGGAAGGAATTGATTGGAGCGGGGCTTGTGGGTGCCTTTTGCATTTGTTGCCTTTAAACTTGTGCTAGACTGACATATTGAGAGCTTCACCTGTTCTTTTATACTTAGCCGAGTTGTGCCTATTTCCTTCTTAACTGATGTTGACCCCTAGAAACGTGGAGGGTTGGCGCTCATCCGAGTTTCCATTTTGGAAATGCATCTTAAAACTGTGTCGAGCTGACTCGTGTCTCCTTTCACCGGTCTTGGACTTTTCAATGGCCAACTTTGTCTCTCCATTGACTTTGACCACGTGGCGAGTTGGTGCTACTTGGAGACTGACCCTTTGGTTTCATTTCCAAAATGTGTCGTTGACACATGTGGAGACTTCCACCAATCCGCCCATACTTAGTCAATTTTAACAATCACCTATGTCCCCTTTTGGACCTAGGACACGTGGAGGACTGACACAAGTTTGAGAACTGCCTCCATCTTTGACTCTTGAAGTTGCGCTAATGAGGCAAGTGGAGCCATCCATTGAGCCTTCCATACTTAGCCAATTTTAGCTTGTTTTGTCTTCATTTTGTACCTAGGACACGTGGACAACCTATGTTTAATTGAAGATTGTGCCTTAGACCCTGCCTCTGTAGTTGTGTCATTTGGATGCGTGGAGGCTTCTGCTCATGTTTGAAACATGACCAAACCGCATCCAATCAGAGATGCCCATGTACTACCCATGGATGCTAGGGCAAAATTTGACGGGGAAGATACGCCTGTCATTCCCGACTGCGAGAAGAAAATAAAAAGAAGGGAAGAAACTTCACCATTACACCTGACTTTTAAATTGTTCTCCATGAATGGGAAAACTACAAACAATTCCAGGCTCAACATGATCCAATACTCTAAGGAATAGACTCAAAATTTTCAAAACTTGACTCCAAAAGAGGGGAATTTTGAGGGTGACAACAGCTGGCTCTTTTTGGGGATGACTTGGCTCAAAACAAAGACACAAAGCAAGATCAAGAACTGCAGATAACTATGGGAAAGAGGACTAGTGCCTTATCCATTGGGAAATATATTCGAAAGCAAAACCAATACAAGGCAACACACACAATATGGGAAAAATAAACAAAACAAACCAAACCAAAAGGGAAGAACAGAAACGAAATGCAAAGGAACGACCCAAAACCAAAACATTATACAGAATATACAAAAGGACCGCCTAGTCACCTAGGACCTAAACAACTTCAGATAATTCCCACTATATAAGGAAGTGGGAGAGAAGAACCATCCATGTAATCTAGATAAAAAGAGGTCTCTCCAGCAAAATGTTTGATTCTAAAAGGACCAAGCCAAAGAGAATCAAACTTACCATGGCTTCCTCGTGGCTCATGTATTTTGTCCCAAAGTAGCACAACATCTCCCACATGGAAAACTTTTGGTTTGGCTTTCTTGTCAAACAAAGCCTTCACTTTCAACTGATGATTTTTTATCCTGTCAACCACTTGCAATCTGTCCTCATCAAGCTTCTAAAGGTACAAAATTCTCTTGTCTAAAGAGCTACTGAAACTTGAATCTTCAATGGCTTTTATCAGATGCAAGGCTAGCAATTCCACTGTAACTGGAAGTTGAGCTTCCACACCATACACCACTTGGAAAGGAGACATTCCAATTTCTCTCTTAGGTGTAATTCTATCATCCCAAAGTGCATCATATAGCTTCTTATGCCAATTCCTCTGAGAATCATTTACAAGCTTTCTAACTATGTTCACCAAATTCTTGTTCATTGATTCTACATGTCCATTCCCTTGGGGGTAGTAATCTGAAGAATGAGAAAGGGATATCCCATACCCATAACATAATTCCATCATCTCATCAGAAGAAATTTTGAAAGCATTGAAAGTCACAAATTTGTTCAGGGTCCCAACCTGATCAATATGTTCTCCTTAATGAAGTTTCAAACTACTTTGGAATTAGTGCTCTTAACTGGGATGGCTTCCACCCACTCTATGAATTAATCTGTGGTATTCAACACATGGGTATGTCCCACACTGGAAGGTGGGTTAAGAGTTCCAATGAAATCCAATCCCCACTATTGAAATGGCTCTTCAATCACTACTGGCTTTAGTGGCAAAGCAACCAACTTAGGTCTTCCAACAAACGTTTGGCATGATTCACATTTACCAACCCATTTTGATGCATCTCTGAACATAGTGGGCCAATAATAACTAGCACAAAGAATTTTATGAGCTGTTACAATAAAGGAGAATTGACCTCCACAAGCCTGATCATGAAAAGCAGAGAACAACTTCTTTTGTTGCTCCTTGTCTACACACTTCAAAAACCTTCCATCTATGCCTCATTTGAACAAGGCATTCTCCCATAGCACATATTATGCAGACCTCAGTTTGATGGCTCTCTTCTCTTTAGCACTCAATTAAGATGGACACTCTCCATAGGTAAAAAAGTGAGCAATGTCAGCATACCATACATCTGTCGAACTGAGGAACAGAACAACAGGTACATCAACTTCATCTTTGGAAAACTCCTTAGCAACTCCCTCAGCAATGATTTCACACAAGACCTTACCCCAAACCAGCTTTGTTGGCCTGATGTCAAGATCATACTCTTGCACCTTTGCTACCCAATTACCTCTCTTGGTTCTAAATTCTTGTTGAGTAAGAATGGATTTGATTGTTGTATCAAGAACCAGCACCACAAAATGATAATTAAGAATGTAAAACCTAAATTGCTTGACAGCTTTGACAACTACAAAAGCATGTTTCTCCATCATGGTGTACTTCAGCTCATGATTTTTCAAGACATAAATCATGAATGCAATTGGGAGCTCATGATCTTCAGCATTCTTCTAGGCTAACACTGCAGCTAGGGTATTTTCAGTGGCATAAAAATAGATAATGAAATATTTGCTAAAGTCAGAGCATGCCAAGACTGGAGTCTTTGCAATAGCCTATTTAATGTCCTCAATTTTTTTCTTCCCTTCAGAATACCAACCAAAATTTTTCTTCCCTTTCATCATGTGAGCAATGCTCATAGTAAGTTCTGTAAAATCGGGGATGAATCTTCTTAAGAAATTGATCTTACCAAAGAAAGAATGGACACCTTTCTTACTTGATCAAAGAGGAATTTTCCAGATGGATTGAACTCTCTCTGAATCAATCTTGATCCCTTCCTTTGAAACAACATGGCCCAAAAAATTTCCTTTTGTGACACAAAACATAGAATTCTTATGGTTTAAAGAAATTCCATGCTCTCTACACTTCTGCAATAGTGTTTCAAGGTGTTGGAAGTGATCTTTTCTTGCTTTAGAAAACACTGTCAAGTCATCCAAATACACAACAATGCATTTTCCTTTCAAACTACAAAAATCCAAGTCCATGGCCCTCTGGAAAGTAGCACCAGCATTGATGAGACCAAATGGCATCCTCTTATATGCAAAGGTTCCCCAAGGAGTAGTAAAGGCAGTCTTATGTTGATCTGTAGTATTCAACTCTACTTGATTGTACCTCGAGAATCCATCTAACATAGATAGCATCTCCAAGCCTGTGACAACTTGCAATACTTGGTCCATCATGGGGAGAGGGTAGTTGTCCTTCAAAAGACCTTGATTTAGATTTTTGAAGTCTATAGAGATCTAGATTTCACCATTCTTCTTCCTGACATGCACTATATTAGCAATCCACGTTGAATGGTGGATGGGGAAGATGATCTTAGCCTTCAAAATCTTTTGTATTTCTTGGAAAATTGTATCAGCTACCTTTGTATTAGATTTCCTTTGTTTATGTTTGAAGGGTTTGATCCCATACTTAAGAGGAATGAAATGTTGCATTTCTTTAGGCTGAAAATACCTTAAGATCATCATAAGAGTAAGCCAGAACATCAACATACCTCTTCAACAGATTTACCACCTTATTTTTCTCTTTTTGGGTGCAACATTTTCCAATGTTGACCATTTTGGGATCATCAAGACTCCCAATATTCACTTTCTCAGTATCAGTAGATTTTTGGGCTCCTTGGGAAACTTTACACTTCATATACCTGACATGTTTATTGAAAAGATCCTCCAAACTCACCAACCCCCTAGGAATTTTGTTGCATTTCAATTTTATGCAATCCATCTTGATTTGTCTCTTCTTTGACACCCTCTTCATTTGATGACACACACTCTCTATGTAGATTATCACTTCCTTCAAAGTAAAGTTGATCAAAGTTGTCTCTGAGCTCCAAGAAAGAAAGAAAATGTTGGTCATCATTGAAAACTTGCCAATTATTTGCATTGTCAGGCACACTGGGTCTATGGATCATCTCAATGGTGAATTTCTCTTGAGGGAAATCGGGATGAGGAATCAACAAGGACCTCGAAACAGCTAGAGATTCAGCCCTAGTGTTCCTTTCCCTTGGCACAAATTCAACGGAAAAAGCATCAAGGAATTCAATGGAATCTCAAACTAGATTCTTATAGTGCTTCAACCTTTTGTTCTTTACCTGATAAAGGTCTCTAACTTGTTTTACAATTAGCTCTGCATCTCCATGAGCAAGAAGGTTCTTCCCTCCCATTTCCTTCGCCATGCTCAACCCAAGAATGAGGGCCTCATACTCAGCAGTATTGTTGGTATTTTCAAACTGAAATTTGAAGGAGAAAGGATGAACCTTACCCCCAGGAGAAATGAGCACTACACCAGCTCTGGAACCAGCTAAAGAGAAGCTTCCATCAAACTCCAAAGTCCACACATCATTAGGATCAAGCAACACTCCCTTCGGCAGACTTGTCTCCTCTTGCGACATGATCATATAGTTCCCATGCCCAATGTCTGCATACAATATTTGTGCTTTAGGATCATCTGTCTTGTACACAATATACTCTGCTTGTTTCTTAGGTAGCAGCTTCTTCATCTTCCCCTTGACAGGGATACATGCATGTGACCAACCCATTTGGATTTCTCCTCCTACCTCCTTACAAAAATTTCTACTTAACAACATCCCATATGAAAGAGGAATATCAGCTACCAAAATGGTGGCTAAGACCCTTTTCTCTGGGAAAGTAGCAAAAGCTACTTATGCATCTTTAATTCTGCCAACCAAAGGTACTTTCTTACTCTCCATGGAATAACAGGAACTGAAGGTACGTGTTAGGTTCAGGCCCAAAGCACGGGCTACCTTTACAGGCATTACATTATCTGATGCTCCTAAATCTATGACATAGTTACTGAGTTTATGGCCAGCTATGAGAAGGGTCACATAGAATGGTTCAATTTTCTCATTAGGGGAAGTGACTGTAGCCACAAGGCTTGATTGAGGTGAGGAAGAGGGAGTGGGAAAAATCACTTTAGAAGAATGGGCTGGGGTTTTAGATTTATCATTTACAAAGTTAACCATTTTGGCAAAGGCTTTAGGATGGGTTTGATAGAACTCTACCTCAGAAATCTGAATCTTGGTCGTTTTAAGATGGTATATAATGTTAAAAGATCCAGATGTGGATGGGGAATCACTACTAGGAGTAGGAGGAGATTTTGATCTATCAGCTTTATCATTTGTTGGACAATAATTCCTAGAAGTAGAAGTAGAGGGAGAAGGACTAGCAAAGCTTACCTTTTGGGTGGAAGTAGTAGGAATAGGAGCTCCTCTTCTTGCAATCACTAGGATGGTGGTGGGGTACTCCTTGGATATTTTTGCAGGTTGCACCACTTTTTCCTTTTTGTTGGTCTACTCACGGGTCATAACAACATATGAATCATTGTCCATCTCAGCCACTACATCATCATAATCATCTTCATCATCCACACCCTCGGTGGTGACGAAATGAACTCGAGAACCACCAGGCTCCTCCAGTTCTTCATCAACTTCCTCTTCTTGTTCATCATAGAGCCAATTTTCTTACTCATAATCAGGCTCAAGAACTTCACAAGTAGCATTGACAGACACCTTGAGGGGTGGACCTTCAATGGCCAACCTGGTTTGAGAAGAGGGCAAGCGGTTCCTAGGCTGGAAGTTCTTCCTTGGAACATCTTGATATGGATCATGCTGAGCCAATTGTTTCTTAATGGCAATAAGTTCATTAGCCAGCTTTTGCACCAGCTGATTTGCATTACCTCCAAGAGGAGAGGAAGAAGAAGATGCTTTGGATTTGAAAGACCCCCTTTTCAATTTTCCAGACATGATCAAGTCATCTTCCACACTGACATCCAATCTCTGATCAGCATCCAAAGTTGTAAGATTAGCTCTTCTTAGGGTGTAGCTTACTTCCGGAAATTGAGCATTCAAGAAGAAACACTTCTGAATCTAATCAATAGGCCTAGTATTTACTGGAATCTTGTTAATCAACTTATTAAACTTGGCCACAAATTATCTCATAGGCTCATGGGGCTCCTTCTTGATTTGATAAATTTGAGCTAGCAAAGCATGCACATCTTCAGCAGGTTTGAAACACTACTCAAATTGAGTCCTCATAGTATTCCAATCGATGATGGTCCCAGTAAGAAGATGGTAAAACCAATCTGCAGCATTGTCTTGTAAGGTCTCCACAAACAGCCTAACAGATACATCCTCATGTTCAACTCTGAGGACCCCACACGTAAAAATGAAGGCTGTAATGTGTTCATCAAGGTGTACTTTGCCATCACCTCTTAATTTGGGAAAATTCTTCCTGTTACCCCTAGGTAACTCATGCAATGGTTGAGGAAGAGCCAAAGGCCCAACTCTTTGTCCCTAAGGCCGAGGTGCTACCATCATTGGAAATATTGCTTGAAATGGAACTGAAACACCAGTAATAATTCGAGCACGGAGATTAGGGCTAAGTTGTGCTTGAGGAATGCTACTACCAAAATCTCTGTCTTCAACAGGAGGTGTGCTTGTGGAATGAGCTCTTCTATTTATTCCTGTTGGAGGAATTTGAAAACCTTGTTGATCCAGGAGTTGAAATCGGGGATCTTCACTTCCAAGAGCCCTTCTACCACGAGTGTATCTTAGATTCATCAGATCAAAGAAATGATCAAATTAGTTGTTCTTTTTAGAAAGGAAATTTGTTGAAAAAATTCCCCAGTAGAGTTACCAAAAAATTTTGGGTTTCAGATTTGCACTTGGAATGAAACCACAGTCAGGGGACAAGCAAGTCCCTCCTATTTAACGGGAGAGGTTCCCTTATTGAAAATAGAGGCAAAACCTATGTACAAATACACAATCTTTCATTGAATGGTGGTTTCCTGACATCTTGAAATGTGATTTATACCTAGAAATTTATCAATACATGAGGATAGAGGACTTGAAGAGAGGAGGGATTCATAAGAAGACAATACTTTCGGGGAAAAGAGATGGTAGAGAAAACCCTTATACATATTGAGCAAATGAGATATAGAGTAGAACCATTCATGTTTATGATGGGCACAATCTATAGACCCAAAGTTATTGAGGTTGTATAAACTAGAACACAGTTTCTAAGCATGAAAGGATTAAATGATTCATAGATCAGAGTAAGAAGGAAAGAGAAAGTAGAGGAAAAGGGGAAAACCTTTGTATTGATTTCTTCCAATTAGAAATGACAATTCCATAATATCAAAATTCCAACCTGTACAATGGCTTTGAAAGCTCATGATATAGCTTACAAGAGATGGTTACAACTTCCTCGAGCAAGTAAGAAATAGTTACAACTTCCTCAGGCAAACAAGAAACAATTACAACTTATTCCAACCATTCACACCCTTTCAAATTCTTGATTCGTAAAGAAACATTAATGGAAGAAAAACCAGGTTCAAATATACGACCGTTACATTATTTTTCTAGTTATAATATGGGCCATTCGATTTGATTTTGTAACTTTAAATCTAGGCCGCCCATGTGGAAGGAATTGATTGGAGCGGGCCTGTGGGTGCTTTTTGCATTTTGTGCCTTTGAAGCTGTGCCAGACTGACACGTGGAGAGCTCTGCATGTTCCTTTATACTTAGCCGAGTCGGGCCTATTTCCTTCTTGACTGATGTTGACCCCTAGACACGTGGAGGGTTGGCGCTCATCCGAGTTTCTGTTTTGGAAATGCCTCTTAAAACTGTGCCAAGCTAATGCGTGTCTCCTTACACCGGTCTTGGAATTTTCAACGGCCAACTCTGTCTCTCCATTGAATTTGACCACGTGGCGAGCTAGCGCTACTTGGAGACTGACCCTTTGGTTTCATTTCCGAAATGCACCCTTGAGTCATGTGGAGACTTCCGCATACCCGCCTATACTTAGTCAATTTTAACGATCGGCTTTATCCCCTTTTAGACCTAGCATACGTGGAGGGCTGGCGCAAGTTTGAGAATTACCTCCATCTTTGACTCTTGAAGTTGCGCCGATGAGGCATGTGGATTCATCCATTGAGCCTTTCATACTTAGCTGATTTTAGCTTGTTCTGCCTTCATTTTGTACCTAGGACACGTGGACAACCTGCGCTTAATTAAAGATTGTCCCTTGGACCCTGCCCCTGGAGTTGCGTCGTTTGGATGCATGGAGGCTTCTGCTAATGTTTGAAACATGACCAAACCACATCCAATCAGATATGCCCATGTAATACCCGTGGATGCTAGGGAAAATTTTGACGGGGAAGATATGCCTGTCATTCTCGACTACGGGAAGAAAATAAAAAGAAGGGAAGAAACTTCACCATTACACCCGACTTTTAAATTGTTCTCCATGAATGGGAAAACTACAAACAATTCCAGGATCGACGTGATGTAATAATCCAAGGAACAGACTCAAAAATTTTGAAACTTGACTACAAAAGAGGGGAATTTTGAGGGCGACAACAGACCTGTAACAAAAATGTAGAAGTACATGTATTATATTTAATAAACAACCGGCTAGAGTATATGTGAATGAATGTATTCAGTACAATTTTTTACATTTCAAGACACTATCAATGTTTCCATCATATACTTTTTTGTATTTATAATTTTCAACATCTATGGTTTTTTCCATTTTAAAATATACGTATTTAGTTGTGTGAAAATGCTTTTAAAATTGCATAAAGATTAAAAAAAAAATCTTTTGTACAATCTCTACAAATATGACATAATATTGTACATACTTATATCAAATATTTTTGGTCTCAACTAGACTAACACTGTATTAATATGCTCGTATGTAGATGTTTTTCTATTTTTGGATTGTTTCGCTTTCCTGTTAATAGTTCCAAATTTGACATAATAAGGTATTAGTTACATGTCCCAATTTAGTAAAAAGAAATCTACATGACCTAAGCGAGTATGTGACTCAGCTGTGAAAAATGGAAAATAGTGTTATATACATAGTACTATTGGTGAGAAATCTTAAATGTCCCTTATTTCAACAAAACAAAGGTCACTCAACGTCTCACCATAAGGATTAAGATTAAAATTATAAGGACTAAAAATTGAGCACCCATGTACAAAATAATACAATATCAGAATCTGGATATAACAAAGCACACAAAAGGAAAAGAAACTATTAAAAAATGTCTCAATGATATGTGGTGTTATTGAATGTGATGATTGTAAGTGATAATAATAAAATATTTTGCATGGATTCTCCCAAAAACCTTGAACTATCAAAGATCTCTAAAACATACCCTAAACATGAAAAGTATGCTTGCCTTTTAATTTCCTACAATTATGTAATTTCAGTGGACAAGGGTTGTAAATGTTGAAATGGCATGTATGACCCTATAATTGACCATTTTGTATACGTGTTTGATATTCTTGGTCGTGTTTCTATATCAAGGATACTCTAAACTTTATAGTCAAAACACTAAATAAATCAATGGTGGTTTATGGCTTTTCCTATTATTACACATAACCGAACTTCCCTATCTCTAGATTATGATATTGAAGTGTTTTGCACATGAGTGCTATGTTTTTTTGTCCTAGTAATTGCAATCTTAAGCCTAATGGCAAGCCATTAACATCAGTTATGTTGAAATAAGGAAGATTTTTGGTAGGATTTCTTTGAACATATATTTCAACTTTCACAAACATTAACAACAATCATATGAGTGACTTTGACACTTCATGTCATTGTCAGTTTCTACAAATTTTCTTACTCTGTGTACATGCCCAAAATGTATGCCGTTAGTCAGAGACTTATTCCAGAGGAAGGATAAGAAGATTTCTCAATGCTAGTTAAAAATCCATACTTTTAATACTTTAAGATAAGAATACTTTTATAAACATATGAATTTGTGCTCAAATTTTAAGAAAGATAAATACCATCTTCCAAGGACAATATATTTGGGGCCCACTTTATGAAATTTATGGTGCCCAACACTTGACAACAAAACATAGATACACTCGAGAATTCAAAACCCTAAAAACTAGATTTTGTCAACCAAGTGACCATCTACGGATCCAAGTCTAGATAAACTACAAAGCAATTCACATTCTAAACTATGAGGTAGC
Source organism: Taxus chinensis (assembly GCA_019776745.2). Classification (NCBI taxonomy): domain Eukaryota; kingdom Viridiplantae; phylum Streptophyta; class Pinopsida; order Cupressales; family Taxaceae; genus Taxus; species Taxus chinensis. Next base: position 355,639,837 of record CM034155.1, on the reverse strand, counting down.
ATGAGTAGGGTAAGGTTATAGCGTCCCAATTTGGTTCTGTCAAACCTCTGTCTCTCTCTCTCATCACGGTAATTCAACAAATTTCATAGCTTGTGCCCTTTCTAACTCTCGGTGTTGAGCCCTCGCATCTTACTAGTTGTCTGGAGTTAGGAGTGGGGCAAGCATATCTATTTATCATATCATTATATCATCACGTTTTGTCAAGACAAATATGAAGTACCAAAGATTGAAAAATAAACCAAGTTTAAGATCACATTGTGTTTACATCTCATATATCAGCATTATGAAATACAAAAATAAATCATTCTGTTATCATTCCACATCCATTGCATACATTCTGAAAAGCATAGAAAAGCATAAATTCTAAACATCTAGAGTACACATGAGAGATAAGCCAGAGAGTAAACTTGGATACAATAGAATGTTGAACCAAAAATAGAGTCTGTATATATCATAGTGGATCAAGTTTGTATACAATGTCATCATGTGCTAGGCATGGTCAAAATGCTCGCAACAAGCCTGAAACATACAAAAAAATCGTATAGTGTCAAAAAAACGGTATCCAATCAACAAAGGCTCAAAGACCTATCAATCCCTATGGGATCCCTCAAATGGAGCGCGACCATATCTAGGGCTCCGGCTGTGGTGACGATGGCACTGAGAATGGACTGAATGGTGTGAGTGCTCATGGTGGCACCCACTACCTGTGGTCTCACTATGAGAATGGCTCCGCCTCATCAGGCGCTCAGCAGTCTCATATCCAACTACCTAGGTACAGAGGGAGGTCACTGTCTCCGCAACCTTCTAGATGGGAATGAACATGTCAGTATGTCGGTCGGCGGCTAACGGCTTCCCTGAATCAACAGTCAACTCAGCCTAGGTCTTCCCTGAGGGGATCAACATGGTATCCACACATACCCGATAAATGAGCTCTCGCCACTCATGTGTAGATGCTGCAAAAAGAAAAAGAAGAGATAATGAGCTAAGAGAAAATCACATAACGCAAATCAAAAGAGAACACTAAGCTAAACATGCACAAATCAGTAAATAAATTTGAGAAAGGAGTATTGAACATACTCGGGTCTCTAGGCATCCATGTGGGATCAGTGGTTGTTTGTGGCTATGGAGCCTCACCGAATCCAGAGGCATGGTGTTGTCCAATCACGGACTCATCATCCCCTCCAAGTGCCTCCTCTAAGACCAGAGTCTCTCTCTCCACACTCTCCTCCTCGTGCACTTCTCTGAGGATCTCCTGAGTATCATGCCACTCAGGGTCGTTGTCAGCTCCCTCAGAAGGTTCTTCCCCCTCATCCTCCCTTCCGACCGACTCCCCCTCTATATCATCTCCTACATCCTCCTCTGAGTTGGAGTCCAAATCGATAGACTCATCCTCATCCCGAATGTGATCAGGAGCCACCCCAATCTGAAGTAAGGGTGCTTGAGGAGCACCAACTTCCCGCTGAGTCTGGACTACGTACCTAACTGTAATAGGCACACTAGGAGTAACAACTGTCTAACCAAGATCCCCTCTAGGACCTCTCCATGCCTCCTGAAATAGTCCTATAAATGGGTGCTCACTAGAGGAAGCATGACAGGGTATGAAGACTGAATTGCTGGGGTACCGGGTCAAAGGGGTGAATCTCTAGTCTCCCAGATCTGTCAACTAGCTAGCTCGTGGAAGAGTAAGCTACCATCATTAGTAGTGTCCTCACCCAATATCCCTATCATGTCCTGATAGCATGTGGTGGTCATGTATACTATATTCAAGCAGGCCACTGACTAATATGGTGTCTGGAGCACTGACATACCTATCCATCTAGCTTCCCGGACTGCCTCTAGATCTGATACCTATACTCCCCTACCATTCGAGATGAAACACTCATAGACCCAACTCATAACAAGAGTGGGGTGGCTCAAGGATTGTCCCTGCAATCTAACAACTCTGTATAATTCATGATATGTGGTCCCCAAAATATCTTCTCCCCAAGCATACTTATGGCCATGGATCTCGTTGTCGTTAATGTCAGTCTCCTACCAAGTACCGGGAGTGCAAGAATGTGGTATACATCCTCCAGAGTGATATTCCACTCCCCCCTAACACCTAGGAACGGGAAAGTGTTCCGGTCTACATCCCAGTAAGAAAATAAGTCACAAAAAAGGTGACTGGTAGGAGCAACGTGGGGCACCTGGGATATCTGCCAGATGTATGCCCGTTGTAAAAGATCTATCTCAGCCTGGGTCAGCTGATCTAAAATCCCAGGGAGCCAATCACACACTCTCTCTCTCTCTCTCTCTCTCTCTCTCTCTCTCTCTGCTCCAGCGTATGTACTCCACCTTTTTCTGCATCCACCAAAACATGAGAAAAGAGCAAGTTAGTAAAGTACAACACACAATAAGCTCATAAAAAACATAGTAAATTCTCAAAAATCTAAAAAAAGTCAAGTTTTGAGCATGTTTTGACGTTCTGTCAGAACCTCCGCCCAATGCAGGGTGGCGATTCAAGGACCGCCACCCTGCTTTGGGCGGCAATCCTGAACCGATTTTCAAAATGCTCCCTTAACCCTAGAAACAACCAAAAATGTTAAATTTGACCATTTTCGAAAAAATAAAAGCATGCCCTATGGGCGCCCCCCTAAAGACTCATTTGAAACAAGAAATTTTGAAAATCTCCCCCCTAGGTGAACTTTTCAACATTTAAACTTTTAGGGTACAAAAAGACAAAGAAGGAAATAACTAACCTGAGAGCGCACTGGTCGATCTCCCACTCATGGAGGCATGATCATGATCTTGGCATGAACGTATCGGTTGTATTCTCATCAAGAACGGTGACCGTAAATCCAGATCTCCAAATCAATCAAACTAACCAAATCAACAATGCACAAATGAATTGAGAAATGAATTTGTTTTGATACATATATGATATTTCTAACTTTGTTTTGAGTGCATTTATCTACAGGATTGGAGCATTGGCATAGGTATATTTCTACATCCTCACAAAAATGGTAAGTCCTCTTGTCATTTTAATTTAGTGTTTATTTTTTGATATTTTATCTATTTGCACTTGAGTCTTCCTTTTCTCTTATAGGTAGTGGGAGTTTGGACGATGAGATTTTGACACACGGGTGTCAGGTATAGCTTCTAACTCCCCATTTTGGGAACACCATACTCAGACTCTACGTTTTATGCCTCTTTCATGGCTAAGATGCTTCTCCAAGGGGGCAATATGTACGCACCCAAAATTACACGTGCTATATTGTCAGGAAAACGGTTATAAAAGTCCCCAGTGATGATTCAAAATCCTTTCAAGAAGGTGTTCGAGCTCCAAAAACCCATTTGCAGTATATATTTGTAGCCTAGATAGCCTTACTTAACTTTTCCTTGCATTTTTCCAGCTTCCCCCTTCTTTTTGTGCTCATTTTGGCATTAAGTGTCGAAACCGCCACCCACCCAGGCAGGGCAGCGGTCCTGAAACTGCCTCCTTGCGTAGGGCGGCGGTCCTGATCAATTTTTCCAGAATCTTCATGCGTAAAATTGCATGTGACGATTCACTTAAGTTTGCTTTTTGAACGCATCTGTGAGCCGAATTTGCTAAAAATAGCTTCGTTTTCTTGGTTCTCCTTGCTCCTTCTATTTTTAAATAGATTTAATGAGTGGAACTGCCTCTTCATTGCCTTGTGCATGAAGTAACCTTCTATCCTCCATTCCTATATATTCCATGCTTGTATTCAAGAAAAAGGGCCTGAGAATTTTGTGTATCTTGCATTGTTGTGCTGCCATAATCTTGCTAGGAATTGCATAGCCAAGCTCAGATCTCTTGTGCTATCTCTCTTCTACTTGCATTACGTCCAGATTGCTTCCAAGCTGCCATCGCTCAAGCGCCATCCTCTTGTTGTTGTTCTTTGCATTCCCAATCCTTTGGACTCACATGAACACTCAGAGAAAGAAAGGAAAGAACTGAGGGGACAGATACTGCATACTACTGGATTTGCCAAAGGTTCTTGCTCTTCCAGGTTGGAGTTGTGTATTTGTTTTCTTTGTTTTATCAAATTTTCAATTACGAATTGTTAATTTCAATTGCATATCAAATAGAGTAGAGAAACAATTCATTTCAATTAGCTAGATAATTGCAAGTAGATCAAATCAATAGGAAGTTTTCTCTTCAATATTGCCAGGGAAGTTGTGGGGGAACAATAGCTCTGTTAGAGCCATGATTTGTTCTTCACTTCTGAGGTAGGGTTGGAAAGATTTTATTTAAATTAGAATAGATCTTAGATTTAGATTCACACATCTACATAGATAGTTAGGTACATCCGTCTAGTTATTTGTTTTAAATTAGTTTATTAGATTAGATGCATTGTCTGAAAAGTTAGAAAAGAACAAAAACATTTATTTCCATAGATTAGTTTGTTTTATTGCTTTGTTATGATATATTGAGAAAACACCAAAAATATAGCTTAGATTTCCTTTGATAGATAGTTTATTTACTGAAAACAAATCAATTCATCTTGCATGACCATCAACGGTCCGCAACAGGAAAAGACTTACAGTTGTGATCCCCTGGTCCCACAACCCAATGGGCCAGAGCTAATAACTGACATTGACACAAGTTTGCGCTTAACAATCTTACGTACACCTACCACATACGCAGAGAAAATAAGACAGTTAGAGACATTGAACATAGCTGCTAATCAAGCCTATGACTTTTGGACTGCTCCTGGAAATAGGATTTGATTGCATGCATGACCATACAAGGGCCTCAACCTCAACGAGTCTTTGGTTGTGACCCACAGGTCCCGCAACCCAACGGGCCTGCTAGTCAGTTAGATATTGACACTAGCTTACACACACTGGTATTCATATCTTCACCACTTCCACCTGATATTATTACACAACTTTCATTGTTGAATATAGCAGCCGATCAGGCTAAGACTTTCTGGACAAGACCATAAAATCACCCTTAGTTCCTGCAGCTCCACTACATCTCTTGTCTCAATTTCCATGACCTTGTCTGGAAACCCATACGAGGCACCTGCAGGTTACTTTCCACGTATTCCACAACCAATCAATAGAATCTCGGCAGAACTAGACATCGATTGGAGTCTCTGAGTAGCTATCATATCAGACCATACCATCACACCCCTTCAGGTTAGGAGAGCATTATTTTGCCTTAGATTCGTAGATTCCATTATTGCATGTGTCGAAGACATAAGGTTTCCCAATTAGCTTGATCATCACCATCAATTTCAATCTCATTTCAATTCCACACCAGCTATCTCAGCATGACCTCAGGAGGTCGGGTGTGAAGAAGGTCACGTGTTGATTTTCTGTCATACAAATTGGTGAACCCGACGTGAAGAGCTAGTCTCTAAGCATTTCCACTTTCATCCATCCTTTATTCTGTGGGTATTCTTATACCCCCTGAATATGTCAGGATATGACGAGTACGGTCGACCCATCCCGGGTTTCGACATGTACCATTACCAATCAAATATCCCACAACAATCACCTTCACTTTCAACATGGGTAGACAACCGCTCATCCACTCAAAACCCTCTGCTTCAGGGAACCAATGTTGGTTCTTCTGTACGCATCAAAGAATTGGATCAGGTCACTCAGACTTATCCCCTTGAACAATCAAGTTCAAATAACATGACATTCACTGGTGAAGTGAGTTCATCTCCTCGGGTATTGTTTCAACAGCCCATTACCATGCAATCCGATCAACTCCCCCATCTTGATGAGGAGTATTTAGCACGATATGCTAGGAGTGAGCAGAAATTCCAACAAATGAACCAATCTTTCGATAGGTTGCAAGGACAAGGTGATGTCCTACTTCAAAACAATAATGCTACCCCCCACCAACTGACAATACAACCAATGAGGGGTGGCAACATCGTGAACAATTCATAGTGGGATATCATACTCCTCAACAACCTCCAAGGGTTCAACCAAAGGTATCTAAGCAAGGTACCACCCCATCAACGGGTGATGTCATTTCAGCTTTGGTTGATAAAGTCAAGGAGTTAGAGCTTGCCCAGAATACATAGAATTCATATGCAGGGAAAGCATGGGCTCCTTCCTACCCACAGAACTATGGGCAAATACCGACCACACAAATCCACCAGTCTACATGAATACTCCAAACCATGCTGACTTGTTAACTAGGACAGGTACCTTGGGTATGCCTCCTCAAGCCACATATGGATATCTACAACAGACACCATCCGAAAGTGCGTTTTCAAATGCTATACCAGCCAGAAATGTGACGTTCCCTGGCTTCACGCCTTCAGCTCCATATCAAGGTAATCAACCCCCTTATATACACATGTATTCTAAATCTCCACAGGGGGACATGTACACCTACCCAGGTCCATATGGACAACCGCAGGGGATGTCATACGCCCCACCAAATGTCTATGCTGTCCCATTTCAGTAGCCAATGCAGCCCCCACCTCCCCAACAAGGGTCTTCAATGGTGGAAACATATGCAATGGGGACTTATTCTGAATATCTCAAAGAACCCCTAGATTTCTCCATTCGGGCAGTCATGCTCCTGAGACCCTTTCCTGATCTCCCAAAGTTCAAAGGGGAGGGTGATCCAAATGCCCACATCAAGGCTTATGCAATGGCCATTCGAGAGCTGCTCCCATGGGATGCAGTCGTTGCAAAGATTTTCCCTAAGACACTTGAAGGTATTGCTCTCGACTGGTATTATAGGATACCAGAGGCTTCAATACACTCGTTCAAACAACTTGTGTTAGAGTTTATCAAAGATTTTGATATGAACAAGCTTTTGTGAATAGGAATTAGAGAATTTCTTCATATCAAACAAGAACATAACGAATCTGTAGCCCACTTCATTCAGAGGTGGTGACATGTTCTCTACTCTTCCGCAAGTGCTCCAAACATGGATCAAACAGAACTTTGTGATTTGTTCCTTCACTCCCTCAACAGAGAGACGAAGGAAGAGGTTCAAAAGTTCCTGCTAAGGAGCTATGAAGAGGTGCTAGAGGGTGCTCTTCGGATCGACCAAGCGGCCATTGACAGTGGTCATAAGACCTACAGAGCAAATGGGAAGTTAGTTACCCCTGCTCAAAACACTCCCGGTTACTCCAACAATACAAATAACAATCAAGGACCAAAGATCCTTAATAAGAATCATGGAGTCACGACCAACGGTGTAACTGACCAGCCCAAAAATCCTAATGTTGTTAATCCCACCGGTACAGGTGCAACGAATAACAACAATGGAAATAACAATGGCAACAACAAAAGAAACAACAATTTCTCACCCTCGGTAAATGCTGTGGATTTTAATCGTCCCCAACAACAGCAACAACCTCAGCCACAAAGACAAATGCCGACCCCAAGCCCTAGTCAATACCCCAACCAATTCTAGAACCAGGGGCAAGGGTTCCAAAGTGTTAATTATAACAGTCAACAACCAAACAATAACCGTAGACCACAACAAGGAACAAACCAAAGGCCTCAGGATTATGATCCTGACTTGTATTATGGTTTCCATAGGGTCCACGGGCATGATGCAAGAACCTGTCGTCATTGTAATAAGTTTTTGCAATGTTTTCCAGAAGACCAAAGATAGTTATTTATCGACATGTTTCTGGCCAACCCAACTGCACCTAGTCAAAACACCTATATGGGACCGATGTCTCCACAGAACACACCATTGGGAATCTTCAACGATCCTCTCCCCATGCATCCAAAGGATGGTAGACTGGATCCTAACGGTTCGAATAAAGGCATTGTAATAGGGACTCATGATCATGAAGCCTCAACTTCGTCAAACCCACAGGTGGCACCTCCTTTGGATGGTCGCCAACAAACAAAGATTGTAGGTTTGGTTGAGTTAGACCCTGAACCCCAAATTAATGCTACAACAAGAGCCAAAGACTATTCATCGTATCCAATCCCAATTTATCCAGTTGTCTCGAATAGTGTTCATGACATGCTAAGCAAGCCAGTAGGGGCTTATGATTTGATCAGTGATATAACCAAGACCTTTTCACACATTTCCTTTTTGGATCTACTGAAGAATTCCCCTACTCATCGAGCCGATCTCTTAGAAGCACTTGGTCTCGGCCATCTGATTAACGTTACCCCTCCGCCAGAGGCACAGATAAACCATATAGACTTTGACGTTTGCCCTCCAGGGCAACCTGAAAGGGATATTGGGTTTGTATTTGACATAAGCAAGATGCCCATAGAGATGCTGAAATAGCTCGTAGAGGTGATCCAACCTTGTTTTTATAGGTTTGGATCTACAACAACTATGTGAAACATGCAATGATCGATGATGGGGCAGTGGTTAATATAGTCCCCTTCTCTTTTCTTCAGAAGTTAGGATATGGGGAGACTAATTTCTCCTCAACGCGAAACATGTTGAGGGGCTATGATAGCCTCAAGGCAACCTCGATCGGAACCATAGTATTACCGGTTACTCTTGGGCCCAAGACGGTACTTACTGAGTTTTATATTATAGATCAGGAAACCAACTATAATATGATCCTTGGTCATCCTTGGATCCACCACATGAAAGCAATCCCCTCCACCCTATTCCAAGAAGTCATATTCTTACATTTAGGGAAAGTCTTTGTCGCTCAAGGTGATCCAAAGCCCTTTGATATACATTTGGCCAACTTGAAGAAAAAGCCCAGGGGTCCATTCTGAATTTGAACTTCCTACGAACCAGTTAAACAAACCGACAAACATAGTACCAGAAGAAAAGTTGGTTCCCACAACAGAATTAGAAGTTACAGGTTTGATCGAGGGTATTCCAGTGGTCAAGGATGAAAATTTTGTTGTAGAGACGGTATCATTAGGAACTACAACAAATATTGTTGAACTATTAGAAAAGGATTTTCCTATCCTTCTCCCCTTTGATTCCATGGGTATGGGACATGCTTTGGGACTTGGTTCCCTTCCAGCAGATGAGGTTTGCATGGTGGATGTAACCGAGATAAAAGGAGAACTTACAAAGGATGACTCAACATCCATCTTTTCGAGTAATTGCTGGACCCTCCATTTTGATGGGGCCAAGTGTCGCTTCGGCGCTGGGGTGGGCGCAATCCTTACTTCTCTCGAAGGAAGGGTTTTACCTTTTGCTTTCAAATTGAATTTTGAATGCACAAACAATGGGGATGAGTATGAGGCTCTCCTATTAGGTCTCATTGTAGCTAAGAGAATGGGCATCCTCAATATTAGGGTGTTGGGTGATTCACAACTAGTCACAAATCAGGTATCCGAGGTATACAAGACTAGGGATAAACACTTACAACTCTATAAAACCATTGTGTTGGGCCTAACTAAGGGGTTTGATTTTATATCAATCGAGGAAGTTCCACGTGAACAGAACCTTCTGGTAGACTCTATAGTGACTTCCACCTCACGCTTCACCCCAAGTAGTGATTTAGAGGACACCAACTTCATGGTTTCACTCCACACTAAATCCTTGATTCGCAAAGTGCCAGTAACGTCAATGTTGACATACGTGGAAGCTGAGGACCATCTTGACTCTTCAGACCCTGTTGATGGGGATGAGTCAACCTTAAGTTATTTAAATGCTTTGGCAGAAGCTACATCTTACTTGTCACGAGGTAGACCTTTCCCTAATTCCACGTTCCTCTTCTTATTTTGGGAATCCAATGATTGAGTCCTCTCTGGGAAAAGATCTTGAGATTTATGAGGTAGAAGAAGAAGGGGACTTGGAGTTGCCTCCAGCCCCACCTGAGTTTGAGGAGGGTAACGCCTCCTTAATTAAGGGAATGATTGATATAAACATCAAAACGGAGGAGGAACCAAAAATCTTAAAACTAGGGTCCTCTTTAACTCCAAAGGAAGTAGAAATTCATACCCAAATCCTCAAGGAACATCAGAAAGCCTTTGCATTTAGTTACAAGGAAATGACAGGAATTGCACCACACATCTTAGTTCATAATCTCGTCACTAAGCTGGATGCCAAACCAATTAAGTAGAAATCAAGACCTATGAAGCCAAAGGTGGCCCTTATGGTAAAAGAAGAAGTAATGAAGCTTCTCCATGTAGGATTTATCAAGCCGGTTGATTATTCACAATGGGTATCTAACATTGTCCCCATTCTCAAAAAGAATGGAAAGATTCCTATTTGTATAGACTTCTGGGACATTAACAAGGCTTGTCCCAAGGATGATTTCCCACTACCATCCATTGATGTTATCATTGATGCAACAACTGGATTTGAGTTGTTGTCTCTCATGGATGGGTTTTTGGGATATAATCAAATCAAAATCTCTACCGAGGATCAAGCTAAAACTACATTTATAACTCCTTGGGGAACTTATTGTTATGTCGTCATGCCATTTGGTCTTAAGAATGTTGGCACTACATACCAACGAGCAATGACCTACATATTCCATGATCTTATTCATAAAATTGTGGAATCCTATGTAGATGACCTGCTGGCCAAGGCCAGGAAGCACTGCGATCACCCAAAGGTGCTTCATATCATTCTCTTGCACTTGATTGAGTATGGTGTCACGTTGAATCCAGAGAAATGTGTATTCGGTGTAACAGGCAGAAAGCTCCTGGGTTACATTATATCTTCACGAGGGATTGATGTTGACCTGGCCAAAATCCAGGTTGTGTTAGAAATGGTTCCACCATCAGATGAGTCTGGTATTAGATCTTTTCTTGGGAAACTTGGTGCAATCCGAAGGTTCATCCCTGACTTGACCTTCGACATTCATCCAATCAACAATTTGTTGAAGAAAGATTATAGCATTGATTGGACAGAGGAATGTGATGAGGCCTTCAAGGCAGTTAAACGATTCTTGTTGTCCCCTCCCATGCTAATGCCACCTAGGTCAGATCACCCTTTGATCTTATATTCATGGGCTACATACGTTTCACTAGCCTGTATGTTGGCTCAAGAGGACGACGATAAGCGGGAATGGGCAGTTTACTTTATCAGTCAGATGCTACTTGATTATGAGACATGCTACACGCAGGTAGAAAAAGAATGCCTTGCCATAGTGTTTGCAACCAAGGGCTTAAGACATTATATGCTCAATCAAGAAACAAGGGTCATCGTCAAGTCAGACCACTTACGAACATTCCTCATGCAGGGATCCTTGTCTAAAAAGGATGGGCATTTCATTACATTAATGGGTGAGTTCAAGTTAACGTTTGTAAATCAAAAATCTGTTAAGGGTCAAATCATTGCAGATTGGTTGGCTGATAATCCATTAGACATGGGTGATTTGGTAGATTTGGACTTTCCCGATGAGTGTGTATATTTTGTTGAAACCAGGCCCCCTATCTCTGTATGCCCTTGGTACACTGACATTATCAATTTCATCATGGACCACACATACCCAGAAGGGGCAACATCACAACAAAGAAGGTGGTTACACGTCATTATCACTAAGTACGTTATCCTGGAATAGGTGCTTTATCGCAGAGCCTTTAACATAATGTTGTTGAGATGTGTTGACACTAAAGAATCCAAAAATATTCTTTATGAGTCACATAGTGGGGTATGTGGGGGTCACTTCGGTGGCCATGCCACTGCCTAGAAGATACATCAGATGGGCTATTTCTGGCCCACCCTCGAACATGACGCAGTAGAGTTTGTGCACAGATGCCACAAGTGTCAAGTTTTCCCACGAGATCCACATACCGGCACAAGCTTTACAACCAATCACAACTCCATGGCCCTTCTCCACGTGGGGCCTAGATCTGATAGGGAAATTCTCTCCCTCATCAACAGATGGCCATAATTTCATAATCATGGCCACATAGTACTTTACCAAGTGGGTAGAGGCCATGCCCCTTACCACTGTTCTTGGCTCTGTAATCGCTAAGTTCATCTTGAACTAGATCATTTGTAGGTATGGGGTGCCACAGGTCATTATTTCTGATAATGGCATGTCTTTCAAAAATGACGAGGTGCGTGAGTTGTGTACAAAGTTCAAAATAAGCCATCACACAGCTTCTCTCTACTACCCTTAGGCTAACAGACAAGCTGAGGCTACCAATAAGACTTTAAAGTCCATTCTTCTAAAAACCGTTAAGGAGAATAAATGAGATTGGCACCTAAAGATTTTTCTGGCCTTGTGGGCCTACCGAACGTTGGTTAGAACACCAACGGGGGAAACCCCCTTTTCCTTAGTATTTGGTGCTGAGGTAGTTCTGCCACTTGAAGTCGAAATACCCAGCCTCCGCATTTCGCTACATGGGATCCTGGGAGAGGAGGGTTATCGAGAAGCTCGACTCTCCCAATTAGAAAGTCTCGACGAAGCTAGATTGAACGTTGAGAAACGACACAATGTTTACACTGAACGCATGGCTCGGCAATACAATAAAAAGGTGTATGAACGTGAGATATACGAAGGAGATTTGGTATTAAGACTCGACATCCGAATAGAAAAGAAGACCGACGAGGGAAGAAAGTTTAGACCTAGGTGGTTAGGTCCATATCGAGTGGTGGAAGACTATAAAAATGGTGCATTCTACTTGTGTACTTTAGAAGGTGGGGAATTTAGCAAATCCATAAATTCTCTTCACCTAAAGAGGTACTACGCATGACCCATCAACATTCTCATATGTACATTATTGCATCTACATTGCATTTTCATCTGTTTGTTCATTTTGTGAAAAATGTGATCAAGGAGCTTATTCTTATAGCAATTTGAATCTTATGAGGATATTGGAAAAACATTCAAATCATCTCTTCAAACCTTCATAGTAGTATCAACAACTATTTCTGTATCACTTATCAATCCAAACAAGATAAGGTAAATTTTGACAGTAACCATACCAAGGCCTGCATACTTGGTTCTACTTTTGGTCTCTTCTTAGGATAGGTGTCTTTTGTTCATGGTCTGTTCTAGAAGCTTCATGGTGTCACATCTATCCCATATACATCTCTTTAGAAATAAGAACATTCTAAACATTTTGCCCAAATAAGTAAGTCAAATGCAAATCAACATAAAAAAATTATTTTACACATTTCTTTGCCCTACCAACCTTCAGTGTTGAGCTTGCATCTCTTACTAGTGACGTAGGGTTGGGAAAGGAAGGAAATGCCCTTACTCACCTATGCCTTGTCCATGGTGATAAGCTCGTGCTTCCTACTAGTAGCATGGGGCAAGGTGCAGGGGGTCTCTTTGACAAATCTGAAATTCATAAACAATTAGATCAATTACTGTGAAATCTTAAGTCAAAACAAAGTGAATTATATGTTCAAAATTCCAAGAGAATTCAAAACCCTAAAACCAGATTTTGTCAACCAAGTGGCCATCTACGGATCCAAGTCTAGATAAACTACAAAGCAATTCACATTCTAAACTATGAGGTAGCTTGAGTAGGGTAAGGTTGTAGCATCCCAATTTGGTTTTGTCAAACCTTTGTCTTTCTCTCATCACTACCATTCAAAAAATTTCATGGCTTGTGCCCTTTCTAACTCTCAGTGTTGAGCCCTCACATCTTACTAGTTGTGTGGGGTTAGGAGTGGGGCAAGCATATCTATTTATCATATCATTATATCATCACATTTTGTCAAGACAAATATGAAGTACCAAAGATTGCAAAAGAAACTAAGTTTAAGATCACATTGTGTTTGCATCATCATATATCAACATTATGAAATACAAAAAGAAATCATTCTGGTATCATTCCACATCCATTGCATACATTCTGAAAAAGAATAGAAAAGTGGAAATTCCAAATATCTAGAATACACATAAGAGATAAGCCAAAGAGATTCAACTCAGATACAATGGAATGCCGAACCAAAAATAGAGTTTGTATATATCATAGTGGATCAAGTTTGTATACAATGTCATCATGAGCTAGGCATGGTCAAAATGCTCGCAACAAGCCTGAAACATACAAAAAAATCGTATAGTGTAAAAAAAATGGTATCCAATCAGCAAAGGCTCAACATCATGTCAATCCCTATGGGATCCCTCAGATGGTGCACGACCATGTCAAGGGATCCTGTTGTGGCTGCGACGGCACTGAGAATTGACTGAATGGTGTGAGTTCTCATGGTGTCACCTGCTGCCTATGGTCTCACTATGAGAATGGCTCTGCCTCATCAGGTGCTTAGCCATCTCGTATCTAGCTACCTGGGTACAAAGGGAGGTCATCATCTCCACAACCTTATAGATAGGAGTGAACATGTCAGTATGTCAGCCGGCGGCTAAGGGCTGCCCTAAATCGGCAGTCAACTAGGCTCGCGTCTTCCCCGAGGGGATCAACAGGGTATCCACACATACCCGACGAATGAGCTCTCGCCACTCGTGTGCGGATGCTGCAAAAATAAAAAGAAGAGATAGTGAGCTAAGAGAAAATCACATAACGCAAATCAAAAGAGAATGCTAAGCTAAACATGTGAAAATTGATAGACAAATTTGAGAAAGGAGTTTTGAACATACTCGAGTCTCTAGGCATCCATGTGGGATCAATGGCTATTGTTGGCTATGTAGCCTTACCAAATCCGGATTCATAGTGCTGTCCAATCACAGACTCATCATCCCCTCTAAGTGCCTCCTCTAAGACTAGAGTCTCTCTCTTTGCGCTCACCTCCTCGTGCGCTTCTCTAAGGATCTATTGAGTATCGTGCCACTCAGGGTCGTTGTCAGCTCTCTTAGAAGGTCCTGCCCCCTCATCCTCCCCTCTGACCGAGTCCCCATCCATATCGTCTCCCACATCCTTCTTAGATTCAGAGTCCAAATCGATCGGCTCATACACCTCCCCACTATGAGCAGGAGCCGCCCCAATCTGAAGTAAGGGTGCTTGAGGAGCACTAGCTGCCTGCTGAGCCTGGACTATGTGCCTAACTACAATAGGCATAGCAGGAGTAACAAATGTCTAACCAAGATCCCCTCTAGGACCTCTCTGTGCCTCCTGAATAGTCCTGTAAACGGGCACCACTAGAGTATGCATGACAGGGTATGGAAGAATGAACTGCTGAGGTACCCAGTCAAAGGGTTGAATCTCTAGTCTCCTAGCTCTGTTAACTAGCTAGCTCATTGAAGAGCAAGCTACCATCATCATAGGCTCCTCACCCTATATGCCCGCCATGTCTTGATAGGGTGTGGTGGTCATGTCTGTTGTAGTTAGGGAGGCCACTGACTGATGTGCTGTCTGGAGCACTTACATGCCTGTCCATCTAGCTGCCCAGATAGCCTCTGGATCTGATACATGTACTCCCCTACCATACAGGATGAAACGCTCATAAACCGAACTCATAACCAGAGTGGGGTGGCTCAGGGATTGTCCCTGCAATCTGACAACTCTGTATAAGTCATGGTATGTGGTCCCCAGAATATCTACTCCCCAGGTATACTTATGGCCCTGGACCCCGTTGTTGCCAATTTCAGTCTCCTACCAAGTACCAGGAGTCAAGGAATGTGGTATACATCCTCCAGAGTGATAGTCCACTCCCCTTGACACCTGGGAACTGGAAAGTATTCCGGTTTGTATACCAGTAAGAAACTAATTCACACAAAATGTGACTGACATGAGCAACGTGGGGCACCTGGGCTATCCACCAGATGCCTGCCCACTATAAAATATTCATCTCAGCATGGGTTGGCGGATCTAAAATCCCACGAAGCTAATCACACACACTCTCTCTCTGCTTCAGTGTATGTACTCCACCTTTTTCTGCATCCACCAAAACATGAGAAAAGAGCAAGTTAGTAAAGTACACCACATGATAAGCTCATCAAAAACATAGTAAACTCTCAAAAATCCAAAAAAAGTCAAGTTTTGAGCATGTTTTGACATTCTATCTAGAATCGTCGCCTAGTGCAGGGCACCGGTTCCCGAACTGCCACCCAAAGCGGTCCTAAACCGATTCTCAAAAAGTACCATTAACCCTAGTAATGACCAAAAATGTTAAAATTGACCATTTTCAACAAAATAAAAACATTCCCTATAGGTGCCCCCCCTAAAGACTCATTCGAAACAATAAATTTTGAAAATCTCCCCCCTAGGTGAAATTTTCAACATTTTAACTTTTAGGGTACAAAAAGACAAAGGAGGAAATAGCTAACCTGAGAGCGCATTGGTCGATCTCCTACTCATGGAGGCATGATCACGATCTCGGCATGAACGTATCGGTTGTATTCTCGTCAAGAACGGTCACTGTAAATCCAGAGCTCCAAATCAATCAAACTAACCAAATCAACAATGCACAAATGAATTGAGAAATGAATTTGTTTTGATATATATGTGTTATTTCTAACTTCATTTTGAGTGTGTTTGTTTACAGGGCTGGAGCATTGGCACAGGTATATTTCTCTAGCCTCACGCAAATGGTAAGTCCTCTTGTCATTTTAATTTAGTGTTTATTTTTCAATATTTTATCTATCTGCACTTGAGTCTTCTTTTCTCTTGCAGGTAGTGGGAATTTGGATGACGAGATTTCGACACACGAGTGTGTCAGGTATAGCTTCTAACTCCTCATTTCAGGAACACCATACTTGGACTCTACGTTTTTTGCCTCTTTCATGGCTAAGACACTTCTTCAAGGGGGCAATATGTACGCACCCAACATTACACATGATATATTGTTAGGAAAATAGTTATAAAAGTCCCCAGTGATGATTCAAAATACTTTCAAGAAGGTTTTTGAGCTCCAAAAACCCATTCACAGTATATATTTGTATCCTAGATAGCCTTACTTAACTTTTCCTTGCATTTTTCCAGCTTCCCCTTCTTTCTGTGCTCGTTTTGACATTAAGTGTCGAAACTACCGCCCTGCGTAGGGCGGCGGTCCTGATCGATTTTTCCATAATCTTCATGCATAAAATTACATGCGACGATTCACTTAAGTTTGCTTTTTGAACGCATCCGTGAGCTGAATTTGCTAAAAATAGCTTCGTTTGCTTGGTTCTCCTTGTTCCTTCTATTTTTAAATAGATTTAATGAGTGGAACTACCTCTTCATTGCCTTGTGCATGAAGTAACCTTCTATCCTTCATTCCTATATATTCCATACTTGTATTCAAGCAAAAGGGCCTGAGAATTTTATGTATCTTGCATTGTTGTGTTGCCATAATATTGCTAGGAATTGTATAGCCAAGCTCAGAACTCTTGTGATATCTCTCTTCTACTTGCATTACGTCCCGATTGCTTCCAAGTTGCCATCGCTCAAGCGCCATCCTTTTTTTGTTGTTCTTTACATTCCCAATCCTTTGGACTCACATGAATACTCAGAGAAAGAAAGGAAAGAATTGAGGGGACAGATACTGCTACTACTAGATTTGCCAAGGTTCTTGCTCTTCCATGTTGGAGTTGTGTATTTGTTTGCTTTGTTTATCAAATTGTCAATTATGAATTGTTAATTTCAATTACATATCAAATAGAGTAGAGAAACAATTCATTTCAATTAGCTAGATAATTGCAAGTAGATCAAATCAATAGGAAGTTTTCTCTTCAATATTGCCAGGGAAGTTGTGGGGGAACAATATCTCTGTTAGAGCCATGAGTTTTTCTTCACTTCAGAGGTAGGGTTGGAAAGATTTTATTGGAGTTAGAATAGATCTTAGATTAGATTCACACATCTACATAGATAGTTAGCTACATCCGGCTAGTTATTTGTTTTAAACTAGTTTATTAGATTAGATTCATAGTCTGAAAAGTTAGAAAAGAACAAAAGCATTTACTTTCCATATATTAGCTTGTTTTACTGCTTTGTTCTGATATATTGAGAAAAAACCAAAAATATAACTTAGATTTCCTTTGATAGATAGTTTTCTTACTGAAAACAAATCAATTCATATTGCATGACCATCAATGGTTTGCAATAGGAAAAGACTTACAGTTTCGATCCCCTGGTCCCACAACCCAATGGGCCAGAGCTAATAACTGACATTGACACAAGTTTGCACTTAACAATCTTACATACACCTGCCACATACACAGAGAAAATAAGACAGTTAGAGACATTGAACGTAGCTGCTAATCAAGCCTATGACTTTTGTACTAATCCTGAAAATAGGATTTGATTACATGCATGACCATACAAGGGCCTCAACCTCAACGAGTCTTTGGTTATGACCCACAGGTCCCGTAACCCAATGGTTTTGCTAGTCAGTTAGATATCGACACTAGCTTACACACACTAGTATTCATATCTTCACCGCTTCCACCCAATATTATTACAGAACTTTCATTGTTGAATATAGAATCCGATCGGGCTAAGACTTTCTGGAAATGACTAGAAAATCACCCTTAGTTCCTGTAGGTCCATTACATCTCTTGTCTCAATTTCCATGACCTTGTTTGGAAACCCATACGAGGCACTTGTAGGTTACTTTCCACGTATTCCACAACCAATCAATAGAATCTCGGAAGAACTAGAAATCGATTAGAGTCTCTGAGTAGCTATCATATCAAACCATACAATCACACTCCTTTATGTTAGGAGAGCATTCCTTGCCTTAGATTCATAGATTCCATTATTGCGTGTCGAAGACATAAGGTTGCCCAATTAGCTTGATCATCCATCCTCTCGGTACTTGGTAGGAGACTGAGTTCTCGGTAATCTAGACACATCCTCCATGTTTCATCCTTCTTATGTACCATGACCATTGGTGAAGAATATGCACTCTGGCTTTGCCTAATGATATGTGGCTATGTTTCATCCTTCTTATGTACCATGATCATTTTCTCGTTCTCACTTTTCTAGGAATATGGGTATCTGTATGGTTTGATGTTAGGTTTTTGGCTACCTGGAATCAACTGAATGGCATGATCATGATCCATAACTAGTGGTATTCCCTTTGGAATTGCATCAAAAACAAATGAGTGAGCATCCACAATCTTCTGAAGATCGAGTGGCATTGAAGACTCTGTATTTTTTACTTCTATGGAAAATAACTTTGTTATAAATCCATCTACTCCTTTTCTAAGAACCTTCTACATCTGATGAGAGCTAATAATTTGTGGAGACTTAGCTACCATCCCATTCAATTGTATTGTCCTTCCATCTAAATGAAATCACATGAACAATTCTTGGAAATTCATCTCTATAGTACCTAAGGTTGTGAGCCATTGGACACCAAAAACAATATCTACCCCTCCCATAGAAATAGCAAACATAGGTGAGTCTAACATGTAGTCTCCCATGGAAAGCTTGATACTATGAAACTTTCCTGTGTACTTGACTGTCCCACCATCCAAAATCATAACTTACATTTATGGAGCTGGTTAAATAAAACAATTGAGGCAGGCAGCTAACTTACTATTTATGAAGTTATGAGTATTCCCCGAGTCAATCAACACCGTCACCTTATATTTCTTGAGATAGCCAATAACCTTGAGTGTTTGAGGAGTACTAATACCTGACAATGCATGGCAAGAAATTTTAGGTTGGTGATCCTCTACTTCATCTTCTACTGGTTCCTCAGCCTCTCCTATAATTTCAGCTTCCTCATCATCCTCATTACCTCCATCAATATAGAACAACTTCTTCTCAGCACATTTATGTCCCGGTCCATATTTGCTATCACAGTTAAAACATAATCCTTTTTCTCTCTTTTCTTCCATTTGTTGAGGAGTCAGTCTAATTGGAGTAGCAAATGAAGGGGAAGAGATACTAAGGTATCTGGTGTTAATGAAAGGTGGCTTCCTACTACAAAGAACTTTTTCCTCTACACGATGTGCCATGATAATAGAATCAGAAAGCTTGAGTGGATTAAACATATATACCTCATACTCGATGTGGTCCTTAAGACCCCCAAGAAATAGGTCATTCAGATTCTCTTCTGGAATATTCTCCACCCTTAAGGATAGGTTTTGGAATTGATGCACATAATCTTTGACTGATCCTGTTTGCCATAACTTTACTTATTGACTAAAGTAGTTCTCTGAAACACTATAACTATAGTGCAATTGCAACTCCTTGGTAAAAACTATCCAAGTGACACCTAGACCATTCTTCTATCTCTAAGCACATAACCATCGATATTAAACAAATTGGTCAGGTTCAAGATACAGGGATGCTAATGTCACCTTTTTTCCTGATGGTGTTTGATGTAACTTAAAGAATTTTTCCATTTGATTTATCCAATTCAGGGGATCTTTACCATCAAATTTGCGCATATCCACTTTTGGCATCATGTTCCGTGGTTGTGAATAAGTTGGATTTTGATTGGGCTGGAAAAGTGATCCAACATGGTTATTTTGTCCATGATTTTGAACTGAAGATCCTCCTTGGTTGATATGGTCCATATTTGGGCCATACTGGTTACCCTTTACATGTTGCATGATATCATCCAACCGGTGATTGATTTGGGTTATGTCTCCTTTAGAGGCCATCTCAGATTCTACATTTGGCAACGCATACTCAGGTTGGCTCACCTTATGATACACTGAGGTAAACCCTAGTGCTAAGGAATCTGTATTTACCCCTTCTGACTCCATCTCTTCAATCACTACGCCATCTTTATCTGGGGTTTTACCCAGATTAACCGGATTTTTTTTTGCTCTTGTGGAAGGCCCCGCCATGATGTTAAACCTTAGGCTGTAGGGTTTTGATACAATTTCGGCTGAACAGGAAAAACCACAGAGAAGATACTAATACTAATTTTTATAGAGCTTTCTGAAAATGTAAAGAACTTGAAAATATTCCACAATTTGCACCCTAGGAAGTGATTTTATGAAAAACCCTAAATTTGTAATAACTTTTGCAAAATAAATCAAAAAAGTCTAAAATTTTCATAGAATATTAATTTAAATGTTTCACAACTTTGGTAAAAATATCTCGCACCAATTTTCTAGTTCACAATATATCATGGAAACAACAAATTAGGGTTTTTGCCCTAATTTTGGTGCAGATCGCAGCTCTGATACCACTTGTAATGAAATTACTTGTATAATTCAGATTAAGAGCAAAAATAGAACACTAAATAACACAATATTTTAGAATAATGATCTCAATATGCAATTAGAATAGCTTTGCCACTTCGAGGGGGCAACCTCCAAACCATATAATAAGACTCAAGTGTTCAAAATGATAATGAAATACTACCTATAATCCCCTATATACTATTCATATGCTACGGCCATCACCAAGGCCGACCTATTAAGCATGAGAAATTATAAATGATATGGTAAGCCACAAGTCGGCTACTCATATCCTAATACAAGCAATAGGTTAAGGGTGTAGCAGAAAATAAGACAGTTAGAGATATTGAACGTAGCTGCTAATCAAGCCTACGACTTTTGGACTACTCCTGGAAATAGGATTTGATTGCATGCATGACCATACAAGGGCCTCAACCTCAATGAGTCTTTGGTTGTGACCCAAAATTCCTGTAACCCAATGGGCCTACTAATCAGTTAGATATCGACACTAGCTTACGCACACTGGTATTCATATCTTCACTGCTTCCACCCAATATTATTACACAACTTTCATTGTTGAATATAGCAGCCGAACAGGCTAAGACTTTCTATACAAGACCAGAAAATCACCCTTAGTTCCTACAGCTCCACTACATCTCTTGTCTCAATTTCCATGACCTTGTCTAGAAACCCATATAAGGCACCTGCAGGTTACTTTTCACGTATTCTGTAACCAATCAATAGAATCTCAGCAGAACTAGACATCGATTGCAGTCTCCAAGTAGCTATCATATCAGACCGTACAATCACACCCTTCAAGTTAGGAGAGCATTCCTTACCTTAGATTTATAGAATCCATTATTGCATGTCGAAGACATAAGGTTCCCCAATTAGCTTGATCGTCACCATTAATTCCACCCCCATTTCAATTCCACACCAGCTGTTTCGGCACGACCTCGGGAGGTCGGGTGCGAAGAAGGCCACGTGTTGATTTTTTGTCGTACAGGCACCAACCCCACAAAGAGCACCAACCCCTACTTAGTAGAACACCCACTCTACAAGGAGGCTACAACCCCCCAAGATGACCAAGCACCCACTTATCCAAATGAATATGAAGATCACTAGATGACCTTGTTGCTCAAGCATTGTGATCACTTTTTCATCTCTCTTCACTAAAAACCCTCTCAAATTGCTCTCTCTTCTTCTTCACTTATGTATACACCAAAATGTGTTTATTAGGTCATATGACCTTAAATTCGTGATCCTCTACCAAACTCATCTTCTCATCCTCTTATCTTCTCTACCCTATATCTCTTTAACCTCTTCATACAAACCCTCTTGCTCACTCAAATCTCCATCATCTCCACTAGCTCAAATGAGAAAATACATCTTACTTTTATATATGAATCATGCCACAATACCATATAGGTTGGAAAAGGACCATAATACCATGCAAGGTAGGTCATCTAAAACATAAATAGAATCATTAAAAACATTAACAAGCTATACGATAAGACCATATAGGTTAGCATAAGCCTTAGCATTCAAACATGCTCAACTAGACCTAAAACACTAGTCTTCTCTCCAATGGTCATAATTTGAACTTTAATAACACAAGGAAGCGTCAATAAGACTCCATCAACTCCAAATACTTCAGTATCATCCTCTCATAGCCATCAAAAATCATAAGAAATTTGTAAACCTCCATATTCATCATGGACCACTTCATTTGGCAAACACCATCAATTAGGTCTCAAGCACCTAATTATCACTCTCCAAAAGAGAACAACAAGTTGGTTCACACCAAAATATCTTCTCTAAGGAACATGTGGCACATAAATAGAAATATCTTGACCTCAAATATCTCATACAACTCATATCAACCTTCAATTTAGGGCATAAGGCCAAAATGCTTCCTTCACTGAAACTGCTCAAACCTGCATATAGGACTCAAAAACCAATCTTGAGCATACTAAGACCCAACACCTCAAAATCCACTTCCACACTATACCACTGCATGGAACACTTCACAAGGACATGATACACCTCCTCAAACACTCATATGTATATGTCACTTGAAGAAAACCATATTTTCATTCCTGTTCCAACCACCATTCTTGGCAATCCTAATAGGATAGTTTAGGCCATTAGGGCTTAAACATGACAACACCTCATCTTATCAAACCATGAGATTAAAAAAATCATATGGGACCTCAACAAACTATCCATGTTCTTATAACACTATTAAACTGTGTATAACATGAAAACACTATCAGACCTCCATAGACTACTTTTTAACCTCTTTAGACCATTAGTAGTAGGCACATTTGGGAGACACATTTGACCAATTTATTACATAGAAATTATACAAATATTTTCATGAGAATTTATCTTACATCCCAATCTTGCTCCATAATCGATATTTCACCATGACACCTAAAACACATGCTGATAACTCCAAATCTTCACAAAACAAAGGTTTTTTTGTATCTTACCATCACACCTAGAGCAGGTCACAATCACCAAAATGAGATATGATGAATTCTCTACATGTCTTAAACTTCATACCAACCTTCCCAAGTCATTATATGGCCAAACCCTTCATATTTTGTCCATCTATACAAGACTAGGGTTTTAGGAGGGTCTATACCCACTTAACTTCTTAACAATGGTTCATAAAATTCTGAACCAAATGAACCCATTACACTTGGAAAACATTCTTAGATCCATGCCATAACATCCAAAAAATCCCTAGGTCCCCATGAAAATCACACTTGTGTGGGTGAGCATTCAAACATGACCATCAAGTTAAAAAATAATGTTTTGAGAGCTTATGTAGAGCCTAAAACAAGTTTTCATTGATTTCCTTTAGATTGTTGACCTCAAACTTTGCACACACCTATGTATTGACCTCTTATATGATTTCTAATGATCATTCATGCTTCCTCACCTCTAAAACTCACCATGCCACCTTATTTTTCCATGCTTTCCTTCCTTGTCTTCTAGTTCTTGCTTCTATGGACCTTGAACATGCACTATACACCTGAACTATGACCTTTTACACCTTCCACACATATCAAAACACTCCTCACATGGTCACATTTGCATGATCTACCTCATACCTCAAGTAACCATACCATGTGTTTGTACGAGGTCTATGACTAGGCCTAGAATGGCTTGCTTCAACACGTGCTTCATGGAATTTGACTTGTTCTACATCTTGCAGACACTCATACACCTCTAACACAACTCTTTGAAATGTTAGACACCATATCAACCTTTGACCACCTCTAGAGCCCATACACAACACCTTGCTTACTTGAACCATGCATTAAAAACATGCATACACACCTAAACACAATGTCACTTCACCAATGCAACACTTCATGACACCAAAACATGACACTACCAATCAACCTTCTTGCCTCTTGATGATTGACACCTCACATTGATTCCTATGTCCACATAGACACCATTTGACATCAATGATACTTACATCAATGACAAATGGTGATGACACAATGTCCAACAATCTCCCCCTTTGTCATTGATGACAACCATCTTCAAAAATATTGATGGAAACCACACATGTAAGCAACTTCAAGACTCAATATTCTTGTTTCTAAAATACACTCTCCCCATTTGACATATATGAAAAAGGCTCATATAACAACTTGACATGCAAACAACATCAACAATGCATTAATTCATACTTAAAAGTTCCCCCTTGTTTTGTGTTCACCTTCTTGACACCATTTTATTGTAGATGATTCTTGAATCTGATCTTCAACCCCGATCATTACTCCCCCTGAAAAAATGCATACCACTTTGATTTCATGCTTGTTATAGGAATCTTCACTTTTGACTTGCCCTTTTAGTTGGAAAAATCAACCAAATAAAACAAGGTCCTTTTTACCTTCTTCCTTTCCATTTTGGTTATTTGGACCATCAAAACTCCTCTTTGGTAGGTGCATACTTATGACTCATTCTTGATTCAACTGACAGGAAAATTTCTCTATGAAGCATAGTGGAGGAACTCCTTTCAACTAGATAAATTTAGCAATGATTAAACACCCATCTCCTCATGAGATAGGTCACCAAAGCTTAAGAAGCCACTTCCTTGGTTGTGTCTTCACATCTAGGTCATCCACCTGATGTTCTTATTATGTTGATAAAAGGACTTCTTGAGGTTCTTCAACAATAAACAAACTTTGTGCTTTGATTAGTAGGCTCATCATTACTAGAGCAAGTTGTTTTAGGTTCTTCCTTTGCTTTCTCAACATGGTTAGACTTTACATGTGCCTTCTTCTCATAGCTATTCTTCCTCCATTTTCTATATCTTCTAATATACCCAACATTTCTACAATTAAAGAAAAAATAATGATTCTTACCTCTAGGGGCTTCATCTATCCAATTCTAACCTAGGTGGCTCTTGATGACATGTATCTAACAATATGACCAACACAATTACAATTGAAACAAACAACAAGATTCTTACTTCATCTCTCCAATTTTGTCTAGGTGGCTCATAATGAACAAGTATATAGTAATGTGACCCTTCTCATGGCAACTATAACAAGTATTTTCTCTTGAATAATATGAATAATAATTTCTATGATTACTCCATGGATAATCATTCTTGACTGCCCTTCTACATTCCCTAGCTCTATGACCAAAAATGTTGCATGAGTAACAATAACCATTAAACTTACTTGAGAACCTCATTGCATTAGGTTGTCTTATGACATTCTTGTGAACCTTGATATCCTCCTTGGATTTAGTAGGTCCTTGACTTGGCTCAAGATGTTTTTCTTCCTTCTTTGTTTCTTCCTTGAATCCCAAACCATATTTGTCACTAAAGGGTATTTGAATGTTCAACAAATCATCAAGATCACTTGTGCTCTTCTTAAGTATTTGGTACATCTTTAGCTTGCTTGAGGCAAGTTCTAGCTTTGTTGTTAAGGAATCTATAGCCATATTGAACTTGATACACTCATCCTCAATAGCTTTAAGACTAGCTATGAGCATACCAACTTGAGTTTCCAACTTTGTGCATAACTTGGTACATTATTTTTCCTTGGATTCTAGATTTGTTGTGCCCATTTCAATTCGATATTTTAGTTTTTTATTTATTTCTTCAAACTCATCAACATCCTTGATCACATTTTCTTTCTATAATACTTTTTCTTCATAGTCCTTATTTGATGACCTCATTTTATGATTCTTCTTGAAGCTTTATCTCCTCTAGGAAATGATCATATTCTACCTTGAAGTCAATTTCTTCCTCTTCTTCATGTGAATCCCAACCATCACCATAAATCATGGAATCTTCTTCTTTGGAGAAAATGGACTATTTTTCCATGAATATGGTATCAAAATTATCATTCTTGACATGCTTCATCCTCACTCTCAGAAGTTCTATTATCATTCAAATTTGAAGGAACTACTAATCTTCTTTAGTATAGAGGATTTTATTGTTCTTAGAAAACTTCTTCTTGCCCTTGAATAGTTTTAAGTTTTTCTTTCTCTTGCTATAAGTATTGGACTGCTTGTCTTCATCGTGATATTCCTCAACTTCTTCATCACTCTCATCCTTATGCATGTGAGGTAACTTATTATGGAAAAATGTCCAACCTTACCAAAATTAAAACATTTGAAAGGTAATTTACCCTTATACTTACCTGAACCAGTCTTCAAATTCCTAGCAAACATTGTAATCAATTCATCATCATCAATATTAGGAGCATCATCATGAGTGGTATTATTAACTTTTGCATTCTTCTCATTATTGAATGCAACCTCCTTCTTGATAGGTTTTGTATCAATGGTCCTCATCTCATAGGCTTTCAAAATGCCATGGAGCTCATCCATCAACATGGCACTAAAATCCTTGGCTTCTTTAATGGATGAAAATTTAGCATCAAACTTGGGAATGAGTGATCTTAACACTTTTTGCACCACCAAAACATCTTACACTTCTTCTCCTAATCCTCTTTATAATATTGACCTCTTGATCTACTCTAAGAAGGTATGCAATAATTGTTTCTTCTTCCTTCATCTTCATACTTTAAAACTGACTCTATATGTCTGGATATTTTTCATCTTCACCTTAGAGTCACCTTCATAGATTACCTTAATATTTTCCCACATGGCCTTGGCTGAAGTATAATGCATCACTTTGACAAGTTCTCATTTTCCTAGACCATACATAATGACATTCGTGGCTTTAGAATTATCAATGTAAGCTTTCTTACCTATTGCATCTATTAAAGGATTCTGAGGAACAATATACCCATCTATCATTGACTTCCAAACATCACATCCCAAAGAACTTATGTAAGTCCTCATCTTGATACTCCAAAAGGTATAGTTAGTCCCATCAAACATAGGTGCTTTTCTAGTAGAAGAACTACTCTGCTGACTCACCATTTTTATGCTTCAAAAGTATATCCTTTAAATAGTTAAACTTTCTTCAAAAGGGCCTTTCTCTAATACCAATTTTTAGAAGCAAAATGAATGAGGGGGGGGTGAATCAGTTTCTTTAAAAATTTCATTCAATTAACCATGCACAATTATAAATATTTTAAGTAATTAAGATTTTTTCATCAATCATTCATTTGAACATTCAAACATACACATGAACAAGAAAATGACACAAGATATATAAGTGGGAAACCCTCAAGGGGAATAAAAGACACTAAACCTATGTATATATTACTCAACACAAAGGAATCTTATGAATTTTACACATCACAAGGGATTTCTTTAGGGATGCACCAACCCCACAAGGAGCACCAACCACTATTTTTTAGAGCACCCACTCTACAAGGAGGATGCAACCCACCTGATATGACCAAGCACCCACTTAGCCACTTGAATATGAAGATCACTTATTGACTTTTTTTCTCAACCAACTGATTGTGATCACTTTTTTATCTCTCTTCACTCAAAAACCTCTCAAACTGCTCTCTCCCTTTCTTCGCTCATGTATGCACCAAAATATGTTGATTAGGTCATATGAACTTGTAGTTTATTCTCCTTTTCCCTTATCAACTTCTCATACTCTTATCTATTCTCTATCCCTAGAGCCCTCTTGCCTCTTCACACACTTCTTCTTTCTTGCTCAAATCTCCATCTTCTTCACTAGCTCAAATGAGAAAATACATCTTACTTTTATACATGACTCATACCATAATACCATATATGCCAGAAAAGGAGGATATGACCATGCAAAATTAGTCATCTAAAACATAAATAGATTCATTACAAACATTAAAAATCTCTATAAGAATACCATATAGGTTGGTATAAGCCTTACAATTCAAACTTTCTCAACTACGTCTAAAACATTAGTCATCTCTCCAACGGTCATAATTTGAAATTCAATAACACAAGGCAGATTCAAAAAATATCCATTAGCTCCAGATAATTTAGTATCATCCTATCACAACCATCAACAGGAACAAGAACTTCTGCAACCTCCATCTTTAGCATGGACCACTCCATTTGGCAAACACCACTACTTAGGTCTCAAACACCTAATTATTACTCTCCAAAAGTGAACAACTTTGCACACCAAAACTATTCTCCAAGGCACATGTTGCACATCAATAGAAATATATTGACCTTAGATAGCTCATACAACTGATATCAACCTTCAATTCAAGTCACAAGGTACCAAAATGCTTCCTTCACTTAAACTGCTCAAACCTACATATAGGACTCAAGAACCAGTCGTGAGCTTACTAAGTTCCAACACCTCAAACTTCACTTCCACACTCTACCACTGGATGGAACACTTCACCAAGGACATGACACACCTAAAACACTCATATGCATATGTCACATAAAGAAAACCATACTTTCATTCATGTTTCAACCACCATTCTTGGCAAGCCTAATAGGGCAGTTTAGGACATCAGGGCTTAAGCATGACAACACCTCATTTGATCAAATAATGAGCTCAGAAACATCATATGGGACCTAAAAAATATATCCATGTCCATATAACACTGTTATATCATGTAAAACATCAAAACACTATCATACCTTCATAGTTGTTTTTTACCTCTTTAGGTCATTAGCAGTAGGCACATTTGGTAGACATGTTTCATGAATTTCTTGCACATAACTTATACCAATATTTTCATGAGAATTTATCTCACATCCCAAACTTGCTCCACAGCTGATCTTTCACTATGACACCTGCAACACATGCTTGTACATGCAAATATTCACAAAAAAAAAAGTTTTGTTATAGCTTACCATCGCACTTGGAGGATACCACGACCACAAAAATGAACTCTAATGATTTCTCTACATGCCTGAAACTTCATACCAGCCTTCCCAAGTCTTTACATGGCCACACCCTTCATATTTTGTCCATCACTACAAGATTAGGGTTTTAGGAGGGCTTATACGAACTTATCTTCTTAACAATGGTTCATAAAAGTCTGACGACCAAATGAACCCATTCGAATTGGAATTTTTTCTTGTTTAAATTCTCTACCATCCACAAAAATCCTAGGTCCCCATATAGAATACACATGTGTGGGTGAGCATTCAAACTTGAACATCAAGCTGGAAAACAATGTTTTGAGATCTCAGTAGATCCTAAAACAATTTTTCATGCATTTCCTTCGTATTTTTGACCTTAAAATTTGCACACACCTATGTAAAGACCTCCTCCATGATTGTTAATAATCATTCATGCTTTCTCATCTCTGAAACTCACCATACCACCTAATTTGTCCATGCTTCTCTTACCTTGTCTTCTAGTTATTTCTTCTAAGGACCTTGAAGATGCATTATACACTTGAACCATGACCTTATACTCCTTCGAAAAATGTCAAAATGTAGACATTAAATCACACACTTATTACTATTTACTATACCACCAAGTATGTTATTTTATATATGGATCTTGCGTAAGAAAAGTATTCACTAATGATCCATTCCCTAGTCCATTCGATTGTATTGTTGGTTTCTATTGTTTTTGTCTTTCACAATTGTCACTCATACACCCAATTCTAGTTAGGTCATGCAGGGATCTCTATCAGCCAGTCTTGACTCATTTGTCATCATTTATCTCTAGACACTAGCACCCAAGTGCTCCTGTCCATCCTGGGCACCTGTTCCCTCTTTATGTTTGATCTTATTTTTGACATTTGAGGTCGGTCTTTTCGGTTTTCCCTCTCATATCCCAAGGTACTACTCGGTGTGTTGGGTCATTAGTGTTGAAATTTGAGCAAGAGATACCTATATAAATAGAACATACATACCATAATAAGGGAGGGTAATTTCTATCAAGGGCTATCTATCTACATACCAAAGTAACTTCATTTGGGAGCATTATTCTACATACACACTACATAAGAAGGGGAGTTCATAGCTGAAAAAATTAGGTGCGACTGCAAGTTTGGGGCCGGTCCGATGGAGAAAATGCGTGCGGTTAATGCGAGCAGGGAGGGAGTCGAGTACCAGGAGGACCTCCAGGGGCAGAAGGTTGTTGCGCAGGGTTCCAGCCGAGCATTGGGGGGTGCTCAGGCTGGGGAGGGAGTGCGGGACAGAGCCGAATGGGAGAAGGTGGAAGATGCTCTGCGCCCTAAACCTACGACTTTAAAAATGAAAATATTTCCAGAAGCTGGGGGTGCGGAAGGAACGGTGATTCGAACTGGGAGGGTGGATATTCAGGAAACCATGGCTCGGGGCATCATCAGAAGGCTTCTTCCTTCAAGGAGGCACTAGAAAATAGGGGCGACAGTTCCTCAGGCATACATACAGCTAAAACCTAGGCATACTTGGTCGATCTAGCTGAGGACATCCCTTCCCTCACTATAGAAAATCCAGAAGTTGAAGAATATTTCAAAAATTTAACACGGGATGCAGTGGTGTGAAGGTTTAATGGATTATGGCCTTCCTCCACAGCTCTGTACTAGTGGGTCTTTGAAAATTGGACCAATAAATGTGAAATCTCTCTCTGCTCCAAGGGTTTTTTTGTTGTCCATTTTAGGGAAACTAAAGATTACCAACAGTGTTTGACAGAGGGACCCTAGTTCTGGGGACATGCAAGTCTATTCATCACTCCATGGTTCCCATATTTTAATCTGAATACTTATTCGGTGACCAAAACACTAGTTTGGGTCAGGCTTCCTAACCTTCCCTTACATATGTGGTATGCCCTGGAATATATTGGAAACATCTTGGGCAAATTTATACAAGAGGATATGGATAGAACACATTGGGCCTATGTTCATTCACCCGAATTTATGTTCAAATTGATTTAAGTAAAGGACTCCCTGATCAAATCAACCTTAAGTTTGGTAATTTTCAGCACACAGTCTTCGATTATGAGAGTACCGCAATTCTGATGTAGACTGTGTAGAAATGTAGTGCATTTGCAAGCCTCCTGTCCCTTCAGTAAGAATTAGAAATCTGAAAAAGAAAATGAATTAAAATCTTCGAACGGATGGGGTTTTGTAAACCCAGATTTGGTTTCTGCGTCAAAATTTAAAGATAATCCGTATAATCCTTCCTCCATGGTAAAACAGTGACAGAGAAAAATGATACAGAGATGGGATTTCAGGAAGAAAACTTGGTTAGAGGTGGAATAAAAAGGGGACATACGTCAGAAAGTTCAGAATCGGATCAGGATTCCGTGCCAGGTAATTTGATGGCATTGGTGAACCCTAGTGATCTTGCGCTGGTTATCTCATCTGACCTTGGAAAATGGTAAGAAGTAAAGAGGTGTAAAAATAAAAAGGACGCATGGGCAACATTGACGATTATTTTCCATCTTAGGGGGGAAGTAATTTAAGAATTGCTCTATCTTTGGTAAAGTCAGTATGTAACTATTTTTTGGCTTTTGTAGCCCTTTTTTTTTCCAGAGGATTTAGCCTCTTCTTTTAAATAGGGAACATGTCCCTTCAACCCGCTTTATCAATAAAAAAAATAAGGGGAGTTCATTCTATTCCATCCACATATTTGCATTTTATCTAGCTACTACCTGCTATCTTGGTGTCATTGGCATGAGGGAGACCTAGGAACACTATTGCACACACAAACACATAAAACTACATTAAGTCTAAGATGTAGTGCAGTGCTCAATCGTAAGTTCACCATTGTGACAACTGAGGACAGTCTAACTCCTCATTTTGTGTAATGTCCCTCTTTCTTGGATAATTTTATCTAAGACCTTTGACCCATTTTGTTTACCAGACGACCAACGGGTGATCTCAAGGGTGACTTAAGTTTTATTAATTGTATTATATCCTGTAAAAATTAAAATATAACATTATAAAAGCACATATAATAAACTAATAAACATAATATTAAAATAGAACTTAGGAAAGTGCATTAAAAATAAAAGCACTTAATTAAAATGTATTTCCTAAGGGAAAATGCGACTAGCTCAAGGGAGTTAAAAAAATAGAAAAGTGTGCCAAGATTCCCATTAAAAAAATGTAACTTAGCCTAGGGAGGTGCAACAAAGGGAAATGAGTCGATTGGATGCAATGGAAGTCACTTTGGGTCCCTTTTTCCTTTAAAATAAGAGGTCGACCTACTTAGAGGCATCCCATATTTTATTTAATATTTTTCTCTCTTACATTGGAAGCTCTGTGATTTTTGCAAATAAATCCAAGGACGAAAACCCTTAGGATTTTCCCCTCTTGTGGACGAAAACCCCAAGAGCATTGAGAGGGATTTCTACTCAATAAATTCCATAGATTTTCACAGAATTTTCTATTTCCAGCAATGTTGTTTGAAGAATAAAGATTGCAATAGTGTTATCATATTTTTCTCTTGTGGAGTGACCCATCTTTTGGTTGAATTACAGTGTTTGGGTGATATTCCAAGTCTGAATTTATATGCCATGTGTTGTACTGCCATTTTGGGATCAAGAGAAAGTAGTTTCATAATTTTTTGTGAGCGTTTAAGGTGCCATTTTCAACTCTTTTCATATGCAGATTTTCTAAACTATTT
The DNA here is from genome assembly GCA_019776745.2 of Taxus chinensis. Lineage (NCBI taxonomy): Eukaryota > Viridiplantae > Streptophyta > Pinopsida > Cupressales > Taxaceae > Taxus > Taxus chinensis. The sequence goes on along the minus strand of CM034155.1, from coordinate 355,606,997 downwards.
CTCAGTCTTATTTGCCTTATAAAATCTAGGTTTCTTCATATTTTGGCTCATATAGTTATCAATTTAGAGGAAGCACAAATTTGATTGAGTGTTGTTTGCAAGAGTATTATGCCAAAATCCTAGTCACACTTCCCATGTTTTATTCAGATCTGTGTGATAATCTAATAACATTTTGTCTATACATTACTTTTTGAGGTTGGGGTTTGCCATAAAATCCTTTCAAGGAAATATAGATCCAATTGGGGATATTTCAGGGGCGTTAGAGAAATGTTCCTCCTACATGTAGGGTTTTGATTTGATTCTATACGACCATGAGAGGTTGGTCCACACAAATATTACACACGTAGACGAGCACGACTAGAGGTTGACATTGAAACATGTGTTAGAGTTGAAACCAAGGGTGATAGACACAGAGATCATCATATAATCCTCGAGATGAGCAAGTGGATCTGGACAGAGAATTTTTTAGGACTATGCTAGCCACTCAACAACGGTTGATTCAGTCCATAGAATGTATGAGATTTACTTTGGACAGGTTGGCCTTGGATAGGCCAAGAGATAGATATGACAAGAGAGAAAAACCCATATCATTTGCCAGTATTCACAGGAGGCACAATAAATCACCTTTAGAGATTGGTAGTGAGAGGGGATCTCCTCGCCGTAAGAAGAGGCACACTCATACATATGAGAAAAGGCCTACCCAGATAACAGATAGGCCTATACAACCTAGTTTCTTACCTAGAAATGATTCACTAGAGGTTGAAGATCCTCTTGAGGAAGTGGCCTTCTAGGACAATGTTATGGAAGCTAGTGATGAGTGGAGGAATCTACAATAACATGTGAGGGATGTTTTTCCCCTTCTGCAATATTTTGCACAGAGGAGAGATAGTTTGAGGGCCAAACAGGATAGGAGGCCTAGATCACATCAAAATAGGGAGCTAAATCAGGCTACCAATAAGGTGACTCTTTCCACCTTTGATGGTAGTAGGAAGATCAGTGTCAGAGCTTGGATTGATAAGCTTGACACATATCTCACCCTCAAGCATATGGAAGAGGAGGAGGCCATTCAATTTTCTACTTTGCACCTCAAGGGAGTAGCATATGATTGGCGGAATATGACATGAATCTTACTAGTTCCTAATGAATCATGATCACTCATGGAATGTGTGCGGAGAATTCAACTGAACGGCTGATTAGTAGGTTTAGTCAGGAAGACATTTGGAGTATGTACTTCATAGGGACATAAAAATTCTTTACTCTGTCAGGAAGTTAAAAAATATGGGTTTCTTACATGCAACCAGTTTCCAACTCCATAGCAGTTAGGGGCCACTGTAGACACAGAGATTCCAGACACAGCTATGTGGTAATGCTATTTAGTAGATGGTCTACATGATTACTATTCATATGGTTCTTGAGTGAAAAGAGTACTAATTAACCCTATGAACTTTAGCCATGATTTTGCCATCTTTATGTTGCTACTTTTTTATCTTAGACACTACTCCTACATTTCAGCCCCAATATGTAAAATGTCATATTGACTGTTTTACCATATTCTTGACATGAAAGTTACCCTAGGCACCACTAGTCTTTAGAGGTCTAGACATCCTGATCACTCTTTACACTGGACCTTTCAATACGAAGAGTGACACTTTATAGACCAAAATTATGATCTTCATTGCATAGATCCTTGGTGAGTCGACCTTTTCATAGGTGTAATTACGAAATTAAATCAAGAGACACCACATAAAGTATGTTTTTAGATGTGGATGATGATACATAATTCAAAAGGACTGAGCACTGGAAGAACTAGTATCACCACCTAAGGTTGCATCCATCAATGATGCTAGACTCACTTACTCCATTTTAGGAGTACTAAGGTCTAATCGATCCATGTTTACAAAGGACAAATGATTTGGGTGTCATTTGCATCACACTTCATAGGAGAGGAGTTTATTCATAAATTCCATGCATGAAGGCTTGGTAAACTTAAGAGGTTATACATTTAGTTATTACTCTCTACTCACAAAGCTGTGACTGTGATTACAAGAGCACCTAGGGCACATTATTCCATGCACACACACACACAGTACACACACACACACACACACACTACACACAAAGTACACACTTTGTGATGAACTACTATGTGGGTCTGAGATTGTAGGATGCAAATGCTCAGCTTAGTATGTCCACCATTGCTACATTCATTAGAGGACAGTCTGACCCCTTCATATGTATCTTTACAAGCTAAGGATTTTGATCCTTTCCAACATGAAGGGTTTTATAAGTGACACCTTTATTGCAAGTTTACAATGACATTGGTGATCCCATCACAATGGCATACCACAGTGACTGAGGAAAAACATAGGTGAACATACAATGATCATCTCATGAAGGAGGTTTTCATGAGGATTTTTCATTAGATACCAGGGTGCCCCAATTTTAGGGACGAGATGCACCCTAGAGTACCTGACAAATTGGGGGCATACTTGAGGAAGATTGTGGCAATTTTTATGAGCAAGATAGCATCAGATCTACATTTGCATACCTTGAGCTCAGTGTGCGTATGGTTTCCTCTTCAATCATTCAAAAAGATTAGGTCTCCATTTGTGATCCACAGGATCGATTGAGACATGCAGATTTGAATCAGCTAAAGATTGCTTGAGGGCTAACCAATCCCGGGTCTTTAGGATTTTACATTTCCATCTTGCTCGGATAGTTGTATCAAATAATTTTTGTACTGCATTTATGTCATTTATTACTGACTCCTATATGTTATCCCGTAAAATTGACAAGGGCAATTTTACCGATAACCATACCGAAATTTTGTTCCGATCCCTCATTAGGGGATCCCTTGTGTTCGAAATCATTGCAAAATCCCTTCCCGGGAAATCTAGTTTTTCGAACTTAGTCTTTTGAGCCTTTTTTGGCTGGGCGCATGAAATTACTATGTAACACCAACTTTTGGTGCGCCCCCTTTAAAACCTTTGGCGCATGATTTTCAGTGTCAACACACCTTTTGGTGCGCCAAAGTATGTTGAGCCTTCTCTGCGTGCGCCAAGGCGCATGCGCCTTTGTTGACACAACTTTTGTTGCGCCATGTTTTGGTGCGCCAAAGGGCGCACATAACTTCATGTCGACATAGACTTTTGGTGCACCAAAGGCGCGCTTAATTTCCTGTTGGCAAATGTTTTCATGCGCCAAAGGGCGCACGCTTTTCTCTGTCAACAGCAACTTTCATGCGCCCTTTAAAAAGTGGGTGGCGCATTTATGACTAGCTCACCTATATATATATGTGTTTGCGCGCCCAAAATGTCATTTTCACTATTCGCAGAGCACGTGATTTCCTTTCTCTGAGCCTGTCAGCCCCTGCCTCGTCGTTTTCAACACGTTGTGGACCCGTTTTCAAGATTTTCTGCTATTTATCCGGGTAAGTGCTCTTGTCTCTTCCATGTGTTTTGCTTTCCGGTTCTTCTTGCTTGCTGGTTGGTTTTTGAGTATGCATGTGTTGAGCTTTCCCCCCCCCCCGTGCTATCTTTCCTTATCTTCCTCTTTCCAGATCTGCTGGAGGAGGATGTTATCCTAGAAACAATGGTTTGTAACCCTCCTAGTTTAAACCATTTCATTTACCCAAATGACCTTTCAAAAAGGAAAAGAGGAGAAGAAGAAATCTAAAACCATGTAAGGAACCCTTTGAGAGTGATTTAGTTCAATGTTTATCCCTTACCTTCGGCGCATCTGTCACCCCTGCAACATGAACAAAACCCGCGCCAATGGCGCACCCATCATACTTGTTGCATCAATGAATCTCCTGCGCCCTCATGGCGCGCCTCTTTCCTGCAAGTGCTAAACTTGCACCCCTTTGGCGCACCATCTCTCCTTGCTGCATCACATTTTCATGCGCCGATGGCGCACCCAGCATCCATGCAACACAAGCTTTATCTGCGCTAAGTACAAGTCTTTCATGGCGCAGGCGCATCCCTGATTACAATAACATCATGTTGTGTAAACCTTTCGTGCGCCGCGCCATGCTCCCTTTGGCGCACGAAAAGTTCTTGTTACACAAACCATCCATGCGCCAAAGGGCGCACCAAATCCCAATGCAACATGAAAATTCCATGCGCCAAAGGGCGCATCCTGTCACTATGTAACACGCACTTTTCATGCGCCCTTTATAAAATGCACATCTGCAGTATGCATGCACCATGCGCCTTTGGCGCCAGTTTTATCCTTGCAACACCCTCTTCCTGTGCGCCTTACCTATTTAGCCCTGTAAGCTGCAATTTTCATGCGCCCTGCGGACCCTGAGCCTAAAAATTACTAACTCTTTCTTCTGTTAGCACTTCAATGGGAAATCAAATGACTGATTCAACCTTTCTACGTTGGGTTTCGCTTCTTCTTCATGCAGATCAGCAAGCTAAACCTGGAAGAACATATGTCTACATCCAGCAAGAGACCTTTCAAATCTGAAAGGAAAGGCCTAAGCCTACGGAGGAAGAAATGAAATACAAATATCAGAGGGTCAGAATGCCCCAGTCACAGGCCCAAGTAACCTTTCAGGGATGGAACAGAGGAGAAAAAGAATTGGGTCACATGTGAAGACATCCTCTGAGAATTCTTTAGGCCAGAACTCCTTACAAGGTCGCATCTGTCACCCCAAACTAATAGGCATGACAAAGATCATGCGCCAATGGCACACCCATTTTGACTGGACTTCCGCATCAAGGTGTGCGATTCTTCATATGCTACAAGCACTGACCTTTATGATGGTCTTTGGTTGCGCCAGTCTTCCTTGCTAGCAAAAAGACATGCAAGGTGTGATTCGCGCTAAGTACAAGGAAGGCGCAGGTAGTCATTAACCTCACTTACAGCAACATCATTTTGTGATCATACTCGGCATCCACTGCACCACCGGCACCCTTTGGCGCATGACAAATGTTCCTGTTGTGTCGAAGACCTGGTACATGGCGCCTAAGGGCCAGGGCCCAATAACATGAAAAGTCATGTCCACTCCTATCGGGCGCATCCTGTCAATTCGTTCTAATGAAACACAATTTTTCATGCAAGCCCTGGACAAAATGCAAAATGGAACAGTATCTGTGCTGAAAATGTCGCCTTTGGGCCAGTTTAACCCTTGCACACCCCTTGGCCTGTGCGCCTTAATCTGTACGCAGTTTTCATGCACCATCCGCCCTGAGCCTAATAAAGGAGATCGCTTCTCAAGGAACGGGGCTTCAGAGGTCACATTTTACACAGAATCTATCAAAAACCTGCTGGCCTGTAGGGACTTCATTGGGTTCCTCATTGAGGCGGAAAAGGATTATTCCAAACTCCTCGAAAATCTCATAGATGAGCGGGAGACTTGTGAGGCAATCTACGAATGGCACAAGGATCCTTCTCAGGATCAATTTAGGCCAATGATCAACAAGTTTTTGGAATACCGCACTCAGTTCCATATCTCGTCACCTGAGTAGCAACAAAAGCAAGCTACCCCCTTTCAGCTGCAGGATGACGACGATGAGTAGCTCTTCTTCTTCTTCTTCTTCTTCTTCTTCTTCTCTCTCTTCTTCGAATTTCTTGTCGGGAATGTCTAAAGTATGTTGACACAAATGATGACATCATCCATGTTGCACCATGGGATGATGTCATCCATCAAGTTGTCAAAAGTCAACATGACTTTTAGATATTTTGTAAATATCTTTGTAAATAGGTGGTTGGCTCCTTTTTGCCTTCTTTCCTTCTCCTCTTCTATAAATATTAGAATACTTGTTGTATTCAGTGTGGACATTTTTTAGATGAAAATAGAAATGAGGAGAGAAAGACTTTGAGCTTTCTTGTAACAGAAGAAAACAGTAATACAAATATTGAGACTTTGTGCTAAATACTTGTGTTATGCATCAGAGCTTTCTTATGCTAGATCTATATGTGTTTATTCTGTTAGATTCATATCTACTTTTCTGTCATTTTCTCATCAGTATTGCTTTGTTCGTTTATGTGATTAAGTTTGGCTCTGTTTACTACCAATCCCAAAACATAAATCTTCTGACCTTTCTGCTTTGGAATTCATTTCTTTTCTCCCTTCGGACCTGTTCTTTCTTCCTCCTCTCTTTCATTCCTTTCTCTTCGCAGCCAGAAATAAATCTACTGGGATGAGATCCCAACCCCCGAAGGTAGAATACTGTGAGATTTGCACAAGATTCCTGCTGGTAGATTAGCAATAAACCAGTTTCACTTTGCTGACTCAAAGAGGGGCTATGCCCTGCACACTGTTGGCTCGTCTATCCATAGATCTGTCCAGGTGACAGATTTTCAGACCAACAATTTTTGGCGACTCCGCTGGGGATCGAACGGATCTATCAGATCTATGAAGGTAGTAAGATAGAAAATCAGAAAAAATCAGAAAAATCACTACCTGTTTGCAAAAACTTGAACTTTTTGTTGAAAATCCAAAATTTTACAAAAGTGCTCCGAATTGAAAATTTTCTTCTGAAATCCATAGATCTGGTTTAGTTAAAGATCTTTAGTTCGCTGAGTTTTTTTATAAAAATCAATATTTTGCCGTAGATCTGAATTTTTGACTGTTTACCAAACGTTTGAAACTCTTTGAAAAAAGTCAAAACCAGATCCGAAAATCAGCTTGCTAATCTTCTTTGTCATTTTATCCTCGCTGTTATTTGTCATTAACCGCAATCAGTTTTTCTGAAGAGGATAGTTTTTAATATTTAGAAAAGTGCCTGCTGCTGGTTTTTGACAGAAAAACCAGAAAATCAGCAAGTACAACCAAAAATAAATTTTAAATCTGCGCCACAACGTTGCAGATCTGGAAGGTACACTGGCAGGTGAACCTTTTACACGCAGCAGGAGAGCTCGTGGAGAAACTGATCCTACTTTCGATCTGCTTCAAAGGCACAATTTCAGCGTAACGTCGGCACGTTTTTCAACGCTAAGCTCGGCCGACCGGTCATCCAGGAGCGTCTCACCTCCACGGAGGAAGAATCTTTCACAAGGGGCATCCACATCCCTTTGTAGCACTTTGCTGCTCAGTGGAACCACCCTTCTAGCTCGTGTTCTCTTTCCAGCCTTTCAAATGGTAGTACCATGGGGAAATGCTATGGGTCCTCTCGTGCTGCCGCATCCAGTTCACGCGCTCCCTCATGGAAATCGAAAGAATTTTCCCAAATTCGATGGGAGTGGAAATCAAAGCATAGATTCCCACATATCTGCATTCATTATGTCATGCAGTATTTTGGATGTGACTCACGAAGATGTGTCGGTTCACCTTTTTCTGGAAACCCTACAAGGGCCTACAGCTGAATGGTTTCAGCATTTGCCGACCGGATCTATTACCAGTTGGGCCACCTTGCGGGATGCTTTTGAAGACAGGTACAAGCCTTCAGAGGATGTGTTTGCATTGCTATCACGAATCACTCATTTAAAGAAAGAGGCCAATGAGACCATGCGTGATTTTATCGCCTGGTTCAATGCACTAATCAACCGTGTTCCTGTTGCCATGCTTCCAACACCGGAGAATCAGAAGTGTTTCTTCGTAAACGCTATGAGTTCGAAAGTTAGTTTCTTACTCCTTCAAGAGCGAGTAGCTACCTTAGTTCTCGCTCAGGCCACTGCCATTCGGATAGAAGATAATTTGATAATATCCGGTGAGTTAAAAAAGCAATCATCCAAGTCCAAATCTTCAGACCCTTCGCCTACTACTTCATCTGATCCGGCATTCCAAAAGATGGTGAACGATTTGCTCACATTAAAGAAGCAGTTGGCCCAGGCTTCTAGTTCCTCATACCGGGATATTCCACGAAGGAGTTTCGTTCCCAACAATGTTTCACAAAGGCCGCGTTTACCTACGACTGCTCCACGGTTGGCGCTTGAAGCTCCTCCGGTCAATGCTCTGGCCGAGATTGAAGAAGAAGAGCAGTACTATGAAGAACCTTCGTCTCAAGGTGAAGATGATCAAGATGTCGGTGAGACGACTGGCGACTCTACTATTGGATATATGGAATTTAATGAGGAAGAATCTGATGAAGAAGAGGGTACTCAGGGCTATGCAAGCAGACAATCATATGCTGTTTTTACTCACTCGCAAGGAAAAGAAGCAGAGGTTGCTGCCCATGTGTAGAAGGAGAAGGTCGTGTTAAACGTGCCTCCAACCATTGCTAAAAGAGGTAATCCTCTTCCTACTCAACTCCCTGTTAAGTCTTTTACAAAGAAATCTTTTCCCCCCATCTCTCCTCCAAATCAGCCCCCTCATATTCCTATCAAGATTAGTAACCCTGTTCCACCATCGCGAGGAGAGGGACTCATTCCCTCACCAACGCAACCCTTGGCCACATTTGATATCATAGATCATGCTAAAAAGACCAAGATCCAAATGTCTGAAGCTGAGTACCTTCAGTCAAATCCTGAACAGCTTGTAAGATTGACCAAATATATTCAGAGTCAAGCTGTTATATCTAAGCAGGTTTCCCCGAAAGGAATCCTTTCCACTCCTCCTGAATCTCGCATAAATGTTGCTTCAACATCTGCATCAGGCAAGATTGAGCCTTTTTATCTCTCCCTCCTAATCAATGGCCATAAGTTGAGTAACTGCATAATTGATTCCGGAGCTTCGGATAACGTCATGCCGGCAAAAGTCGCCCATGCTTTGGGCCTCACTCTTACCAAGCCTTTTGGCAGATGTTATTCCTTGGAAACCAAACAGGTGCCGTTGATTGGCCAAATCAAAGACGCACAATTTGCATTTGCGGCATTCCCTGAGAAGAGGGTAAAGATGACCGTCCTTGTCGCTGACATTCCAGAAGCCTATGGAATTCTGCTGGGAAGAAGTTTTTGCAGCGAAGTTGGTGGGGAAATTCATATGGACTGGTCTAGAGCTAGAATTCCCGTCAAAGGTGTAATGCAGACATTAGAGCCAGAATCACAAAAGAAATACTTGGTTACCAGCTCCGAAGACCCCAAAGCTCAAATCCTTTTTGAATCATCAGGGATGGGGAACTATTTCTTGTCTACCGAGACGGACAAAACGGGTGTTCTCGTTCAGGAAAAAGATCTTAATGAGATCTGGACCTTGCAGTTTGATGGTATTTGCGCAACTAGTGGATGTGGCGCCGGGGCTGTGCTGATATCTCCCGAAGAGGAGGTAATTCCTCTCTCTTTCAAATTGCAGTTTTTCAACACTAACAATACTGCTGAGTATGAATCTCTGTTACTCGGTATGCAAGCCGCAAAAGAAAGAGGAATTAAAAATCTAAAAGTGCAAGGTGATGCAGAGTTGGTTGTAAACCAAGTCAAGAGGATATATCAAGTAAAAAATGAGAGGCTCAGGCACTACCGTAATGCAGTATGGGACAGCATCGAAGAATTTGATGCTTTTTCAATAGAATCCATTCCAAGAGCCCAAAATGACATGGCCGATTCATTGGCCGTTTCAGCATCTCTCATGCTCCCACACCCAGGTTTGAAAACAGACAAATACACCATTGAGGTGGTTTTCCGCCCGAGCGTGCCAGACAATTCTCAGCACTGGCAAGTTTTCAATGATGACAATCAACTCATTGCCTTTCTGGAAAAATCAGAAAATTTTAAGGAATTGCATTTTGAAGGATCTACTTCTACATGCCGTGAATCAATCACCGGTCAAAACCATGAATCAAAAGAGAACGACGGAATATGTCAGCTCAAAGGAAATAAAATTCCGAAGGGCCTGGTTTCTCTGGAACGCTTGTTTGACAGGCATGACCGTTTTGTGAAAAAGAAGAGGCGAGATGATCCTGACTCATCCCCAGAAACCGAACCAGTTAATTTAGGTTCGGAGACACATCCGCAATTTGTGAACATTGGGAAATGTTGCATGCCAGAAGAAAAGCGGAAATTTGTCAAGCTGCTAAAGAAATACATGGATGTATTGGCATGGTCCAATGCCGATTTAAAGTCCTTCAAACCAAAAGACGTTCATCATGATATCCTGTTGAAAGAAGATGTCAAAGCCTTTCGCCAGAAGCAGAGGCACTATAATCCTAAGATCTCGGGTACTATCCAGGCTGAAATTCAGAAAATGCTAGATGCGAGAATCATCTTTCCTATCCATCACAGTACTTGGGTAGCGAATATTGTGCCAGTACGCAAGAAGAACGGTGAAATACGCATATGCGTAGATTTTCGAAATTTGAATCAGGCGTCCTTAAAAGACAACTACCCACTTCCTATAATGGATCAAGTTCTGCAAGCAGTAACTGGATCAGAGATGCTGTCCATGCTTGATGGTTTTTCAGGCTACAATCAGATTGAAGTCTCGCCTGAAGATCAATTCAAAACAGCATTCACTACTCCCTGGGGTACATTCGCTTACAGCAGAATGCCTTTTGGCCTAACCAATGCTGGTGCCACTTTTCAGCGGGCCATGGACTTGGCGTTCAAAGGTATGATGGGAAAGGTCATTGTGGTTTACCTAGATGACTTAACTTTGTTCTCTAAAAAATGAAGTGATCATTGTGATCATTTGGAGCAAGTATTGGCCAAATGCCGAGAGCATGGGATTTCCCTAAACCTGAAAAAAGTCTGTTTTTGGGGTCACTGAAGGAAAACTTCTAGGGCATGTCGTTAGCAAGGAAGGAACGAGGATAGATACTGAAAGAGTTAAGGCTATTCATAACCTCACTCTGCCTACAAGAAAAACTGACGTTCATTCTTTTTTCAGAAAAGTGAACTTTCTTAGGCGTTTTGTTCCTGACTTTGCCGAGAAGACTCGTCACATATTGAACATGATGAAGGGGTCACCAACTTTCAGATGGAGTGAAGAGGGGAAAAGGTCGTTTGAGGAAATAAAAGCTTCTGTTGCTCATGCACCGGTCCTGGTATGTCCCGATTTCTCCAAATATTTTATCATGTATAGTTATGCATCTGAGCATACTGTGTCTGCAATATTAATGCAAAAGAATTCGGAAGACGTTGAATCCCCGATTGCGTTCATGAGTTCTCCTCTCAAGCCTCACGAACTAAAAATGACTCAACTGGAAAAGCATGCCTTTGCCGTTGTCAAAGCAGTTAAGAGTTTCAGGTACTATATTTTAAATTCTCATACAGTAGTACTGGTTCCTGACACAATAGTGAAGTCAATCCTAACTCAACAGGAGTTAGGGAGCTTGCGAGGAAATTGGATTGCAAAGGTCCAGGAGTACGATCTGGATATAAAACCAACCAAGCTGGTGAGAGGCAAGGGCCTATGTCAGCTTATGGCTGAAAACAAAGTTTCAGAAAGCCCTAAGGAAAAAGATGACTGTACCAATGAAGCGCAAAGCCCTCTGGAGGAAACCCATTCTCTGCCTCTGGTCCTATTTGTTGCAACCAGCAATGAGTGGTATTCAGATATTGCTTTCTTCCTCACCTACAATGAATGTCCAACTCACCTAACCACAAAGGAGAAGTGCACTACAAAGCTCAGGGTAGCCAAGTATGTCATCTGGGATGATGGTTTATACAAGCGTGGGATAGATGGTGTCTTCTTGCGATGTGTCGACAAACCCCAGCAGGTAAAACTACTGGAAAGTTTTCACAATTCAGCCTGTGGGGGGCATTTCTCTTCCTCCGTAACTGCACACAAGATCATTCGAGCCAGGTACTATTGGCCGACGCTCTTCCAAGATACAGCTACCTGGGTAGCAAAGTGTGAACCTTGCCAACAGTTCGTCAGCAAGCCCAAGCTGGCTGCCCTTCCCCTAAGGCCGGTTATTATCAACGAGCCATTCAGACAATGGGGAATTGATTTTATTGGTGCACTCAATCCCCAATCGAGTGCCGGACATAGTTATGTCCTTACAGCAACAGATTACTTCACTAAATGGGTGGAAGCCATACCTGTCAAACATGCCACTTCTGAGGTTGTTTGCAATTTCATTAAAGAAAATATTATTGTCAGGTTCGGCGTCCCCAACAAGATTGTTGCTGATAATGCTTCTAACTTCTCCTCACAAGAAGTTATTAGTTTTTGCTATGAATATGGAATAACTTTGGCTCATGCCTCAGATTATTACCCTCAAGGAAATGGTCAGGCAGAATCCAGCAACAAGAACTTGGTGACCATCATACGAAAACTGGTGGAAGCAAATCAACGAATGTGGCACAAGTCCTTATACGACACTTTGTGGGCAGACCGCATTACTCCCAAGAGGTCTCTCGGTATGTCACCTTTTCAAGTGTTATATGGCACTGATGCCGAGCTTCCCATTTCTGTTGAACTCCCTGCTCTGCACTTGGCACGAGCCATTGAAGATGAAACTTTCCAGAATTCTCTAGAAAAGAGGATCATGTATCTGGTAGAACTTGAAGAAAAGAGAGTAAGGGTGGTCGACAGGATCACCGAACATCAGAATCAAGTCAAGAGAATGTTCGATAAGAAAGCCAAGCAGAGGGATTTTCAAGTGGGAGATCTCATCCTTTTGTGGGACAAACGAAGAGAGCCAAAGGGTATGCATGGAAAGTTTAATTCCCTGTGGAGAGGGCATTTCAAGATCAAGCAGCTCAACGAAGAGAATAGTTTCTATCTCTCATATCTGGATGGGACCGAACTCCCGCTTCCCTATAGCGGGCAGCATCTGAAGATCTTCAGGAAGTAGAGCTTGCTCTCTTCTTTGTACAGTTTGCTTTAAGTTGTGTGTTTGCTTTCGTCGTGTGTTTGCTTTCGATTTGTTGTGTGTTTCCTTTGATCTCCCTCCGGTCGCCCTTGTTTTTGACTCTGTTACCCAATGGATAGGCACAAGTGATCTGGGATTCTCTACCCCCGAGTTTGCTCAGGGATAGTCCCCAGAAAGAGCCAGCTGTTATCCCGTAAAATTGACAAGGGCAATTTTACCGATAACCATACCAAAATTTTGTTCCGATCCCTCGTTAGGGATCCCTTGCATTCGAAACGTTGCAAAATCCCTTCCCGGGAAATCTGGTTTTTCGAACTTAGTCTTTTGAGTCTTTTTTGGCTGGGCACATGGAATTACTATGTAACACCAACTTTTGGTGCGCCCCCTTTAAAACCTTTGGCGCATGATTTTTTCAGTGTCAACACGCCTTTTGGTGCGCCAAAGTATGTTGAGTCTTCCCTGCGTGCGCCAAGGCGCATGCGCCTTCGTGTTGACACAACTTTTGTTGCGCCATGTTTTGGTGCGCCAAAGGACGCACATAATCTCATGTCGACACATCTTTTGGTGCGCCAAAGGCACGCTTAATTCCATGCTGGCAAACGTTTTTGTGTGCCAAAGGGCGCATGCTTTCCCATGTCGACAACAACTTTCATGCGCCCTTTATAAAGTTGGTGGCGCATTTATGACCAGCTCACCTATATATATATATGTGTTTGCGCGCCCACAATGTCATTATCACTCATTCACAGAATCACGTGATTTTTATTCTCTGAGCCTGTCAGCCCCTGCCTCGTCATTTTCAACACGTTGTGGACCCGATTTCCAGTTTTTTTTGCTATTTATCTGGGTAAGTGCTCTTGTCTCTTTCATGTGTTTTGCTTGATAGTGCTTCTTGCTTTCTGGTTTGGTTTTTGATATGCATGTGTTGAGCTTTTTCCCCCCCGCATGTTGTCTTTCCTTATCTTCCTCTTTCCAGATCTGCTGGAGGAGGATGTCATCCTAGAAAACAATGGTTTGTAACCCTCCTAGTTTTAACCATTTGATTTACCCAAATGACCTGTCAAAATAGGAAAAGAGGAGAAGAAGAAATCTAAACCATGTAAAGACCCCTCTGAGAGGTGATTAAGTTCACTGTCTCTCTTTTTCCTTCGGCGCATCTGTCACCCCTGTTACATGAACTAAGATCCACGCTAATGGCACACCTTTTTTGACTTGCTACAGCACAAACTTCTGCGCCCTCAAGGTGCGCCTCCTTCATATGCTGCAAGCGCTAACCTTGCACCCTCTTTGGCGCACCAATCCTTCCTTGCTGCATCACATTTCCATGCACCAATGGCGCACCCAGCATCCGTGCAACACAAGACTTTTTCTGCTCTAAGTACAAGGCTTTGAAGGCACAGACGCTTTCCTCGATCACAAAAACATCATGTTGTGTAAGCCTCTCCGTGTGCCGCGCCATGTTCCCTTTGGCGCATAAAAAGTTCCTATTACACGAACCATACATGCGCCAAAGGACGCACACCAAATCCCAATGCAACATGAAAAATCTATGCGCCAAAGGGCGCATCCTGTCTCTATGTAACACGAAATTTTCATGCGCCCTTTATAAAATGCACTTTACAGTATGCATACGCCATGCACCTTTGGCACCAGTTTTACCCTTGCAACACCCCTCTTCCTGTGCGCCTTACCTATTTTAGCCCTGTAAGATGCAATTTTCATGTGCCCTGCACCCTGAGCCTAAAAATAACTAACTCTTTCTTCTGTTAGCACTTCAATGGGAAATCAAATGACTGATACAAACCTTTCTACGTTGGGTTTCGCTTCTTCTTCATGCAGATCAACAAATAAACTTGGAAGAACACATGTCAACATCCAGCAAAAGACCTATCAAATTGCACGGAAAGGCTAAGCCTACGGAGGAAGAAATCAAATACAAATGTCAAAGGGTCAGAATGCCCGAGTCACAGGCCGAATGTAGCATCGACATCAGAGACTCAGAATTGGGGCATATCGACATGGAGGAATTCTGGGCCAGAACTCAGAAAGTTACAAGGAGTCCATGGATGGAAAGACTAATCAGTGCCCTGCACTTCACCGGAGGAATCCCCGTCAGCGCCGTCAATAATGAATTTATGATGGTGGTTTCCCACTCTTATAATAAAGACACAAGGTGTGTCGAAAATAGCAAGGGCGAGGTAGTCACTAACCTCACTTCCCATCATTTTGAGATCATACTCGGCATCCCTCACCACCGGCACTTTGTGGCCGTTAGCCAAGTAGAGTGCTTCTCAGCCAGGTGAAAATCAACGAATATGCAAAGATCGGTGAGAAGGGTATGGCCGTTTTTGCTTGGAGGAGCCAGATCCTCAAGGACAGTGAAAGAGTGATCACCGAGTTTGTCGATTTGTATTTGAACATCAGAAAGGCAAACAAGGAGCTCCAAGCGTTAGCAGGGCCTATATCAGAAGAGCTAGAACATGCTAGACTGCAACATGAGACCTTTCAAAAAATGTTTGACTGTTCAGTCAAAGATCTGGTCAAGTTCGGCGTCTTCAGCCATCCAAGGGCCCTCAACAAAATCATGTCCACTCTGGACTACCGGGTGGATCAGCTTGAATTTGTTCTGGAAAAAATCGACAAGGTAAAGGAAGAGGCCCTGGATACAATGCATCAAATGGAGTGAATTGTTCTCAACATGTCTCTAGGGTTGCTCACTCCTTCCTTTACCTTAAGGTCAGCTGATGAAACCATCCGGATCTTCAAGGAGATTGCTTCTCAAGGAATGGGGCCAGAGGTCACATTTGACACTGAATCTATCAATAACCTGCTGGCCTGTAGGGACTTCATCGGGTTCCTCATTGAGGCAGAAAAGGATTATTCCAAAATCCCCGAAAAGCTCATAGATGAGCGAGAGACCTTTGAGGTGATCAACGAGCGGCACAAGGATCCATCCTAGGATCAATTTGGGCCAATGATCAACAAGTTTTTGGAATACCGTGCTCAGTTCCATATCTCATCACCTGAGCAGCAACAAAAGCAAGCTACCCCCTTTTGGGCCGCAAGATGATGACGACGAGTAGCTGCTCCTTCTTCTTCTTCTTCTTCTCTCTTCTTCTTCTCTCTCTTCTCCGACTTTCTTGTCGAGAATTTCTAAAGTATGTTGACACAAATGATGACATCATCCATGTTGCGTCATGGGATGATGTCATCCATCAAGTTGTCAAAAGTCAACATGACTTTTAGATATTTTTTAAATATCTTTGTAAATAGGTGGTTGGCTCCTTTTTGCCTTCTTTCCTTCTCCTCTTCTATAAATATTAGAATACTTGTTGTATTGAAAAGTGTGGACATTTTTTAGATGAAAATAGAAATGAGGAGAGAAAGACTTTGAGCTTTCCTGTAACAGAAGAAAAACAGCAATACAAATATTGAGGCTTTGTACTGAATACTTGTGTTATACATCAGAGATTTCTTATGCTAGATCTGTATGTGTTTATTTTGTTAGATTCATATCTACCTTTTCTGTCATTTGCTCATCAGTATTGCTTTGTTCGTTTATGTAATTAAGTTTGGCTCTGTTTACTACCAATCCCAAAACATAAATCTTCCTGACCTTTCTGCTTTGGAATTCATTTCTTTTCTTCCTTCGGACCTGCTCTTTCTTCTATCCCCTCTTTCATTCCTTTCGCTTCCGCAGTCCGGAAATAAATCTACTGGGATGAGATCCCAACCCCTGAAGGTAGAATACTGTGAGATTTGCACAAGATTCCTGCTGGTGGAATAGCAATAAACCAATTTTTCTTTGGTGACTCAAAGAGGGGCTATGCCCTGCACACTGTTGGCTCGTCTATCCATAGATCTGTCCAGGCGACAGATTTTCGGACCAACACGGCCAAAGGGTGAGCTCAAGGGTGACTTAAGTTTTATTAATTTTATTATATCGTGCAAAAATTAAAATATAACATTATAAAAGCACATATAATAAATTAATAAACTTAATATTAAAATAGAACTTAAGAAAGTGCATTAAAGATATCAACAATTAGTTAAAATGTATTTCCTAAGGGAAAATGTGACTAGCTCAAGGGAGTTTAAAAATAATAGAAAAGTGTGTCAAACTTCCCATTAAAAAAATGTGACTTGGCCTAGGGAGGTGCAACAAAGGGAAATGAGTTGATTGGGTGCAATGGAGGTCACTTTGGGTCCCTTTTTCCTTCAAAAGAAGAGGTCGATCCGCTTAGAGGCATCCCAAATTTTATTTGATAATTGTCTCTCTTGCATTGGAAGCTCTGAGCTTTTTGCAAATAAATCGAAGGATGAAAAAACCTTAGGATTTACCCCTCTCGTGGATGAAAACCCCTAGAGAACTGTGAGGGATTTCTACTCAAGAAATTCTGTAGATCTTCACAGAATTTTCTATTTCCAGCAGTGTTGTTTGAAGAATAAAGATTGCAACAGTGTTATCATATTTTCTCTTGTGGAGCGACCCATTTTTTGGCTGAATTACAATGTTTGGGAGACATTCCAGGTTTGATTTTATATGCCATCTGTTGTATTGCCATTTTGGGATCAAGAGAAAGTAATTTCAGAATTTTTTGTGAGGGTTTAAGGTGTCATTTTCAACGTTTTTCATTTGCATATTTTCTGAACTATATCTCAATCTTATTTGCCTCATAAATTATGGTTTTCTTCGTATTTTGGCTATTGAAATATAATTATCAGTTTAGAGGAAGCACATATTTAATTGAGTGTTGTTTGCAAGAGTATTATGCCAAAACCCTAGTCGCACTTCTCATGTTTTATTCAAATATGTGTGATAATCTAATAACATTTTGTCTATACATTGCATTTTGAGGTTGGGGTTTGCTATAAAATCCTTCTAGGACAATATAGATGCAATTGGGGATCTTTCATTTTTCATCTTTCATTTTTAGGGTTTGATGGCTTTAAGAGGTTTTTACAGGAGGATATTTTTGTAGGTTAACAGGTACCTCGGCGATCCAAGTGCGACATACAGGCGGTCAAAGGTGAACAAGTGAAAAACCCCAGTGACAGTATCGAAACCAAGTTTCGACCTTTGATGTAGACTCCAGCCTCCACAGAGGTCTTGGGCACCCATATGCT
The DNA here is from genome assembly GCA_019776745.2 of Taxus chinensis. Taxonomy (NCBI): domain Eukaryota; kingdom Viridiplantae; phylum Streptophyta; class Pinopsida; order Cupressales; family Taxaceae; genus Taxus; species Taxus chinensis. Next base: position 355,589,229 of record CM034155.1, on the reverse strand, counting down.
CCCTTATCCTTACCTAGGCACCCGTGTCTAGGCATTTCCACCTCTTATGCATTTTTCTGAGGTTCGTTGCGATGATCTGTACTTCTGTTTCATCACATTCTTCATCCCAGACATACTTCGGGACAAGAGTAATCAAGGTAAGTACCTTGTCGCTCTCATTTCCTTTCATAATTAAAATTAAATAAATTGCCTAACATTTATATTTAATTGTAAGTCATTTATAATAGTCATTGCTTTCATATTTTAATAAAATAAACTCATATTTTATTAAATCACAAAACACTCCTCACATGCTCACATTAGCCTTCTTTGCCTCATAGCTCAAGCAACCATACTATTTGCTTGTATTAGGTCTAGGACTAGGCCTAGATTGGATTGCTTCAACACGTACTTCATGGAATCTGACTTGTTCTCCATCTTGTAGACAATCATACACCTCTGACACAACTCTCTAAACATGTTAGACACCATATCAACCTTTAACCACCTTTGGAGCTCATACACAACACCTTGCTTGCTTGAACCATGCATACACACCTAGACACTATGCCACTTCACCAATGCAACACTTCATGACACCAAAACAAGACACTATCAATCAACCTTCATGCCTCTTGATGATTGACACCCCATGCTGACTCCTTTGTCACCTAGACACCCTTTGACATCAATGACAACACCAATGACATAATGTCCAACAAGTAAAACTCGTTTCTTTTATTTCTATCGTTTTTGATCTTCTTCTGTTAGTCTTGATGATGAAGTCCCCCATTTTAGCTATCAACTCTTCACTGAATATATCCTGTAATGGTAATGTTGTGAAATTGATTGCATATCTCAAACGAATGTCATTATTAACATTTCATTCTATAATAAAGTATTTTCCTGATTCCACTGCCTTGTCTGAGCAAAAGACACAAAGTCACTCTTCCCATTTTTGTTTAGCCCTTTTCCATCTACTTGTTGAGGGGAGTAATGATAAGGTGTAATGGAAGCATTAATGATTGAAATATCCAACATGTCTGGAAAGTGGGTTAAGGGTCACCTTTGAAGATGGTGAGATATAATTGACTATAAAATTTGATTGTTAAAATCTTATAAAACAAATCTTGTTGTCACCAATTTTTTGAAATATTAAAGTTGAAAGATGAGAAACTACTCACATTAATATCCTTGCAAATATTTGGAAGCTTTACTTCATAGATTGCAATATAAGTGTTGTTAGGTTCACAAAGAACCCACAAGAGATTAATCTTTGTGAGCGTGAAGGCCCGAACACCATACTAAGAGATGAGACTCAGATTGTGTCCCTACGATTTTAATGAAGTGGATGCCCCTCAAACCTTAGCACTAAATTAAAGAAGTCCCAAAAAATTCCAGATCTTCAACCCAAAAAAATAAAAATTTAAGGCTTAAATCCTTTTGCATCACCAATTAACGAGAAAAACAAAATAATACCTAATTAATGAGAAAAACAAAATAATACCTTGTGTCTGCCATAAATAGTATGATGCACGGTCGCAATCCAAAACATTAAATCCACATTCGAATTTATTCAAAAGGCCATGTTAGTACGTATAACGTAGTTCATTGGAAGCTGAAACGAAGTTCATTGGAAAGCTGAAACGAAGTTCGTAGCAGACACGTATGAAATCCTTTTCCCACATTTTTCCATAAAGCCCATTAGAATATGCATTCCAGTTCACAAATTTAAGAGCCCATCTAAATCAATCGATCTCCTATAGGTACGTTGTGCTTTTAGTATGCATTTGCTTTACTTTTCTTTGCTTAATGAGTAAGACTGACCCAACGAATCTTTCTCAACAATTTTCTTTTTAAAATTTGTAATATGCATCTTATAGTGGAGAATTGTATTTCCCTACCAAGACTACAATTGCAGCCAAGTATTGTGCAATTTGAGAGCAGCCATGAATATGGGTAGTGGGAGAAGGGTAAGAGAAATGTTCCAGGAAAGGGTTCTCAAATGGACTCTCCATGATATTATGGATGAAAATTATTTGCATCACAAGGTCAGTATGAATAAAATTGCAAACAAATGCTTTTGATAATGGGTTAAGGTCACTTACAGTTGCATTTGTTGGGGTTGAGAAAACAGTAAAATTTTGGAGGGATTAGATGACTGTTTTTTGTACCATTTTTTAATAATTTATTAATTTTGAATTGAAAATGTAGCATTAACTAAAAAAATTGAGAAATCAAAGTACAGGACTCAAGAGAGTCTAGAGGGCTCCATATGAGAAACAAGCCATCTGGAACGATATAGTAACAATATAGTTTGAATAGTATAATTATAGTTTGAACAGTATGAGCAAAATTAATGTTGCAGTTGAAGTAATTCTTTATCTTATCAATGACCATAAGTAAGTATTGGTTTTGTGCGGGTCTGTGCACATGAGAACATGTTGAAGTTCCTTCACTCGTGACATCTGCTCATGTCATTGGGCTAATTTTCCCTGTTCCCGCACATGAAAGGTGAAGCTCTGTAACATATTCTTAAAATAAAATAATGTATTATATATTAAAAAATAAAAACACATATGAGGGGGCAGTCACTGAAAAATCGCAACATCTTGTCAAACCATTTAAATTTGAAAGTACAACAAATTGGTAAGCACTTTGCATAGTGCAGTACGGCTGGCTGCAGAGGGCTAAAAGCGCGCTTTTCACTCTCATGTGCAACCCATGTGTTGATCTACTTCAACTGCAGAGAAATACAAGAATAGAGATGAGCTTGGTAAAATCATTTCTAGTGCACAATTGTTTACAACAATTTTTCTAAATTTGAAAAAAAAATCTGCAGAGTAGTATTCCAGAAGATTGAGAGAGGGAAGGGGAACGGACGGACGGTAGGGAAGGGGGACAGGTGTGGGCGAGAGGGAAAGAGGTCGGGTGGGGGAGAGAGATGGAAGGGGGAAAGAAAACTAAAGAGGGCTTTTTTTATGTTGAAATCACTGAAAAATAAATCAGGAACTTAAAAAAGAAATGCAGACCACAGCTAAAAGGAGGAAGAGAAGTATCGTTTTGAACTAGAAAGTCATAAAAAATAATGGGTTCACTGTCATCGTTGGCTTTCAATGTCCATGGCTTGGTTGCATGCATGTTCGTAAGGTGAAGGTGAGACCACCTTCATCATTCTTTGCAATGAGGGTACCAAACCTTCAATGAACTATTGCTTCTTCAAGTCATTGGAAAGTTCTGTTCCAAGTTTGCCCAACTGTTCTTCGAGTCTTCTGTTATAGGCTCAAATATTCCCGTGCTTACCTTGTCAGGTAATATAGATTCCGGTGACACTCTCATTGTTGTCTCTAAATAGCTCAACATCATTCTCGAATGCTTTCCTCAATTTCTCCCATGTAACCTTATTAGTGTTTGGTGCATCAATATCAATGGCCACTCCTTGAAGTGTGGCTAGAAAGAATTGCTACCAAAGGTGTTCATTTGTGTCCCCATTGGTAGTTGAGATTGCAATACGTGTCCTACCATGATCTATGGGATCCTCCGATCTGTCATTCGTGAACTTTGGCATCTTCTTCTTTTTTGGAGATGGAATTGATAGGGCAGCCATGGATCTGTTATAGGTTGCTTTGGACGTGGCTCTTAAGATATAGTTCTCCTTAAGAGTGTCTACTCTAGACATTCCTTTTCTCTCTCGACGTGGACATGTCTTTATGCTTGACCCTTCCTTCAACAGGATTACACACTCTATCTTGCTCACCATTAGGTCCCCTTTTTGTGATACACCCTCCAACTTGTCGTTTGGGCTGCCTAAGAAACTAGAAATCATATCAAGCCTAACAATTGATTAATTCATTAATGAAAGAGCTGCAATATATATATAGGCATTGAACAACTGAGTTAGATTGAGTTACAAATGATGATCATATGAGATCAAACTCCCCAATAGATGGAGATGATGAAAATAACTAGTTAACTGAACAAGTAACTAGATATCTAACTGAAATGACACAATAATGAACTGACACTAACACCTAGTTACAAACTAATCATAACAACACTTAACATGTGCTTTATTATCCACAACATTATCTACATAACATGCTAAATTAATATATAAAATATTAATTTTATCATATTCCCCCCTTGATTTTGCATTGTCTCTAGCGACACAAAGAGGTATTCTCTGAGTGCCTCGAATTTGTCCTTTGCAAGTGCTTTTGTGAAAACATTTGCACGTTGTTTTGCTGTCACGCAAAATTGAAGCTGAAAGTGGTGTTGTTGGATGTGTTTGTGGATGAAATGTACATGCACCTCAATGTGCTTGGTCTTCTCATGAAAGACATGATTGTGAACAAGTTTTATCACACCTTCATTGTCACAATGCAGGATGGTAGGTTGCTTTTACGAAACTCCCAAACCTTCTAGAATGCGATGTAGCCATATCACTTCACAGATAGCTCCTCTTGCATTGTGATATTTTGCTTCAGTTGAAGAGCGTGAAACAACACTTTGCTTCTTGCTCCCCCATGATATCGGTCCAGATCCTAATGAAAAAATGAATCCAAAAGTGGATCTTCTATAATTGATGTTGCCTGCATGATCTGAATCTGTGTAACCTTCCAAGAAGAAATGATCGTTCCTCTTGTACTCTAGGCTAAAGTCCATGGTACCCTTGATAAATTTGAGAACGTGCTTTGCTGCTTTCTAGTGATTTTGCTTTGGAACTTGCATGAATCTTGATAGGTAGCTCATTGAATAGCTCATGTCGGGCCTAGTGTAGGTTAGGTAAATGAGACCCCCAATCAGCTGCTGATAGAGAGTTGCATCTACTTGTGGTGATGGATTTGTTTGAGACAACTAAAGCCTCGTCTCCGTCATCTGAAATCTCTTGAGCAATGTCTTGGCATATTTCCTCTAATTGACAAAGAAATGATTCTATTTTTGCCATACTTTCAGTCCAAGACAATAATGAAGTAGGTTGAGATTTGTCACGTCGAAGGTCTGTTTTAGATTTTTCTTTGTTTCTTCTATCACTTGCAAGGAATTGCCTGTGATTACCATATTGTCAACATAAACAACTATGATCTCCATCTCCCTCCCTTGCTTTTTGAGGTAAAGATTGGGATCATTGGGGTTCCTATTGAATCCACTGTAAATGAGATGCTCATCTATTTTGTTGTATCATGCTTTAGGAGTCTGCTTGAGTCCATATAGTGACTTCACGAGCCACACCTTTGCTTCTTCATTTAGTACAAAAAAACCTTCTGGTTGAGTCATGTAGACTTATTCATTCAGATATCCATCTAGGAAGGCAGATTTCACGTCCATTTGATGAACTTTCCAACCAAACTAAGCAGTTAGGGAAAAAATCATCTTGATTGTCTTGATTTTGGCGGTGGGAGAAAATGTCTCCTCATAGTCTATGCCTTTCTTTTGAGCATAACCCTTAACGATGAGTCGTGCCTTGTTCTTGTCTATTCTGCCATCTGTGGTATACTTGGTCGCATTAGATTGCCTTCTTTCTTGGTGGAAGGTCTACAAGCTGCCATGTCTTGTTTTTCATCAATGACTAATACTCAACCTCCATGGCTTGATTCCAAGGTTCTAACTCTACGGATTTTTGGACCTTTGTTGGTTCATGAGATTCAATAACACAACTCATCAAGGCCGTGTTTACCTCTTCATGAGCTTTGTTGTGTGTCCTTAGTCCAAATGAAGATGTTTCTAGAACTCCATCTATTTTGGCATCTCTAATCACTTTTGTATACCATTTTGGCATACATTGAGCAATGGGTGGTGGGTTTTCACCAATTTCCCATTGTTACAGTAACCATCTCCATCATTTTCTTCAATCATCACAGATCTTTCCTCTAAAATTTCTATGTGCGGGTTTGTGGAAGGTTCACTTGAAGCACCTATCTCGTCAAACTGAACATCCCTGTTGATGAAGGCTTTCTTGGTTTTCGTATCAATCAACTTGTATCCCATGGAATTTTCATTGTATCCAATGATGTATGTTGTAGACTTCACGTCCAATGTAATGTCCCTTTTTTGGGGATCCTCCGGAAATAGCTCAAGGCTGAGCACGAAGGACTAAAATCAGATTTAGGGAAGGCTGTAGATGTTTGACAATGACTGTGAAAACCCACAAGAGCTGTCAACAATTTTCCTCCTAGGGTATTGGCCCCTTAGGAAGATTCAAATAGACTTTTCTATGCATGAAATTCACTCAAACCCTTGGAAAATATGCTAAAAAATTATAAGAAAATACCAACAATCATTAGATGCAAGAAAACTGATTTTTAGAGGCTCACAAGTGCAATTTTGAATTTACCATGAAACCCATCCACTGCAGAAATTAAATAATGATTCCAGAATTGAAATAACACTTATATGCACCCAAACAATCGATAAAATGATAGATTTCACCTTTAGAAATTATGGAGAATCCAACCATGCAATTATATCACACAAAGACCAACAATATCCTCCAAAACACTCTGCCGGGCAAGTTGCCTAGGGCAAAAATTTAATTATATGTAGCAACAGAGAGATTACAACAAGAGATAGTGTGGGGTTTCTTCCACACAAGATTCTCCTCAAGGGGTTTCTTCCTTGAGAGAGATAGAGAGATGCTTTACAAGCAATCCACTCCAACCAAATTATCAAATCCAACCTACTCTCAATTGGCCAAACAAACACTTTTTATAACAATAAGGGGTGTTACAATTCAAACGATGGACGACTTCAAAAAATACTTTTTAATAATCTAATGTAATCTCCCCTTTTTCAAATTAATGGACATTAATAATATTTCTAAGTTGGGCCCGACCAATTCATTATCTAGGGGCAACTTATTGATATTATTATAACAATAAAATGTATTTTTAAATATTGGCGGGTAAGAAGACCCCTTTTTAGCCTATTTTCCATTGTATTCAATCGGCTAAAGCGAACTAAAGGAGGAATTCATAATTTAATTTTATTACTAAAGTAATTCTTATTACTGGTACTTCAATTAATTATTAAAGGTGGGTGGAAAAGTAAAATAATATTAAAATAGAAAATAAAGTTACTTTATTAATCCCACATGGAACACCCCACTTGAAAAATAGAGACAAAATAAGTATAAAAGGAGGTGAAGAGGGGTTCATTTGGCATCTTGGGTCAATTATCTAATTTCACTTTGGAGAGTTGCATGCATTTGCTTTCACTTTTAGCCATAGAGGACAGAAACCCTCCTTGGGATCCTATTGGGGACGAAACCCCTCATTAGAATTCAGATTTGAGGACAAAAACCCTCAACATCTATTGGGTGACTTCATTCGAAGGTCACATTTGGGTGCAAAGACAGAGTTTTGAAGCTAGGGCATCATCTAAGGTAGTTTTGTTGATTGCTACAGTGTCGCTACAATGATTTATTGAACGTTGCACCCTTGGGGAGGTGTTGCACATTTCCATTTGTCCGGGTTTACATTCTAGGGTTTGTTTATCATCAAATCTGCCCTAGGGAATTTATTGCAGCTTCTATTTCATCTCCAATTACTCCTAATGGTCAGCTGCCATTTACCCTATTTTCTGCCACGAAATTGATGAAATAAATTCAGCTATTAATCAAAAAAATTAGTTCTTTGTTTCTAAGTTATTCTAAAAATATTTCTAAGTGTGTTTGAGCCATTTGGGTATTGTTGTAATTGAGTATTTGAAGAGGAATTGAATATATCAAATTTCTAGATGTTGTAGTAAGGGTTTGCAGACCAAAAATAGGTCGCTGCCCTAATTTTTGGATAAAAATCTGATTGTTGTCATTTAAATTCAGAATTATATGCTTTTTTGTCATAAATTTCAGTTTGCTTTTAAAAGGGGTTTGCTAGAAAACCGTGTTTCTTTAATTTGTGTCCTAAGGGGACATTACATTCTAACTGAAATTTTTTGGAGTTGTGATGATAAATTATGAGGAATAAAATACCGATTTACTTGAAAATTGAAATTGAAGCTCACTCTACTTCCCATAGTTTGAAATCACAAACAGTGGCCGTACGACCGGTTAAGAAGAAGGTACAATTTGATTATTGGCTGCTCCCAGACCTGTACGGCCTGATATACAATCAGCAGAGGTAGTATGCCTTGCTGGGGGTCTATGGGACTGCATGGCCTTGTAGAATGATGCCAAAACTGCTGGAAAAATAAGTAGAAAAATGGTGCAACCAGCAATTAATGCCCAAAAAGTGCTACGACCTGCCTGAGATGGTCTTTAAAGTTCCAAATTATCAAAATGATGATGGAGCTGCATTCACAAACTGAAAATATTCATTGTCATTACCGAAAGTAGGAATCATCTTCGCCATTTCAGCTCACTAGTAATCCTTGAGTAGGTTTACTCACCTGGACAAGAGGGGTTTCGTCCTTGAATCCACTTGCTAAAGGGGTTTCGTCCTAGGGCAATGAGAGAAATATAATTGCTTCAACTTGGGAAAGAGGTTTTGGAATTGTCTCCAAATGAAAGTCCCTCTCTTCCTTTTATACTTTTCTAACTCTCTTTACCAAGTGGGATGCTCCATGTGGGACTATTGTACTTTTGATTAATGAAATGACTTTCTTATTTTCTTTTTTAGCATTAAGTCACTTAATAGAGGGTTCCCTTTATTTTAATAATAGTAGTATAAGTTGCCTATATAGTATCACTTTGGCCAACTTAGTCTTAATATTAAATTATTTCCCTTTTTAGAAGATCCCCCATGTAGCCTATAGGAAATAAAAATAGGCCTCGGGTCCTTCGATTTATTAATTCGGAAAAGGGAAATTACAATAAATGGTGCAATTTTGAAGAGTTATTGCTTTTTTCCGTGCCGTTGTTATAAAAATCAGACTGTTATAATTTTCAGTTAGTTATCATAAAATTCAGTTCACGGTCTATTGGGGTTTATGTTATTTTCCTTTGTTTTTAGTTTCAGCCCGGAAAGGGATATTATAGTGGTATCAGAGCATCGATCCTCCCAGTTTGGAGGGTATTCATTTCGAAGGAGAAGATAGAATGGCAAACATAAATTTTGATGATGCTAGGTTTGGGAGGTTTTCCTAAGGGCAAGAGAGGTTGATTGATATAATGGCACGACTAATCCATAATATGCATCCAAGAAGTTCTTCAAGGGCCAACAACAATCTTCAATCACTGAAATCCATGATGGATCCTACCGCTAGGGATTTTGTAATGTCCCCCTTTTCAAGTCATAATTAATTAATGCAAGTCGATATCCTTTAATCCACTCCCCTTGGATTAAAGTGATTTATTTGGGGAAAATTGACTTTCTCTTGTGCATTTAAATTAATATCTATTTATCTTGGGCAAGTCGAATTAATGAGGGGCAAATCGATTTATTCTATGAGCCAATTAATTATGATTTGAGGGTAAATTGATTTATTTGGGCAAGTCGATTCCTATATGTGCTTTTAACTAATATTTAATTCCTCTCTTGCATTTAATTCAAATATATTTTTGGAGGGAATTAACATTTAAGTTGGAGTTAGACTTTTATAGACCAAGAAGACTATTTTTTTAATTAATCCCTCCCATTTAGAGATTGACGCCAACTTTGGAGGGAAATCATTGGAGATTCAAATTGTAAAATCCTATAAAGGGAGAAGGGTGTCCCCTTGAAGGCATGTTGACGGTTTGATAAAGTTATCTTCATGCTTGAAGAGAGATGTATGTCTATTTGTGATCACAAAACAAAGGTGTTTTTCAACACCACCATTTTGTGGAGTGTGTGAGATCCTTCCAAGCTTTGCATTGATAATTATTAAATGATATAATTTGTCTATGTGAAGCACTTTTATTGGAAGCATATGTGCATAGTTTTTGAGAGTTATTGAAGAGTCTTATGGTGATTAAAATCTGCTGCTGTTGCTGATTTATTTTAGATCAAGTCGACCTGCATTGAAGGCATTTGAGGTGTGTTTTAGTGCATTTTGAAGGGGGTTTGATATCTGATCTGTTACTGCATATTTTTCCAAGTCTAATGCACATGTTTTGATAAATTTTGGGCTCTTAAGCACTGCTGAAATTTATCTGGAAGAAATCGATTAGGTTATGATAATTTAACATCATATTTTGGAAGTGTTTGGGTGTTTTTTCATGTTGTTGCTATTAGATATTTATTTCAGATCTGTGGAGTGATATTTGGAGGGTTTGGAAGCAATAACAAAGGCTGGAATTTATTTATATATTATTCCTAACCCTAAGCGACTTGGTTTCAGTTTTGAGGATCAGTTTTACGGGGGTTTCAGTGTGCAGAAAAATTAGATTTATAACTCATTGGAAAGATAAAAATATTTGCTTTCATTTGCATTTCGTTTCATGGAAAAATATTGAGATTTGGTGACGTTATTAATTTTTGAAGTCTTAGCTGATTTTGGTGCATAATAATTATTTATACTGCTGCAAATTAATTTCTGATTTAGGAAAGATTAAATTACAACTAGCTCTCCCATCTAACCCACCACCTTGGCTCACTCCAACCCCATTTGGGTTGCATTTAAAACTGACATTGGGTTATTTGAGGTCGATCTAAGAGGGTTTGCTCTTCCAAATTTGATTGGAAATAATTTATTTTCAGATTTAATTAAATATCTCACAAGGGAATATTACAGATTTTCAGCCTACCTTCCTCCCAAGGGAATGAGTTATTCTGGAGGTGGATACACAACATTCAATAGGGCACAACATTGCGGCCAACTATGAAGAATATATGGCTCTTCTGAATGAGATCCGCGATGCTATTTCACTTGCTGAATACATAAGGGATAAGCAAGGGATAGGTTAAGGCTAGATTTCTAGACCTCAAATGCCATCAAGAGTAATCTTCAAAATGCTTTGGGGAAGGTGACACTCTCTACATTTTATGTTTTCAACAAAGGGACAACTGGTGTATAGGTGAAGATGCTAGGGTCAAACCCTAGACCACAAGAACACGCAAATGAGCCAAACCCAAAGGGGTTTCTCTTGAACAAAGAAAAAGAAAAAAACATATCTACAAGAGGGTTTTGAGTGGGAAGTCCCAAGAAGACCATGTTGAAGGGCTTACACATGAGAAAAAAGCTTTACCGGTTGTTAATGATGATGTTTGGCTTCCTGGAATTTTACTGAACAACAATCAATTCGAATAGAAGCAAAAAAATGCAATGGTACAGCTACAACCATGACTTCGGCGAGCAACGTGAATGGTTGATGTTCCATACATGTGTCAACAAAATATGAAAGGAGTCAAGGCGGGAGAAGATCTTCACTTGTTGAAGGAGCGAAATGCAAAGGAGGATGAGCTCCTTGTGGGCAGCCAAAGGTATGACTGTGATGACCATATTTCTGATTCCTTGTTTCCTCCTATATCGCTGCCATATTTTTGACATCATGGAAAAATATTTTAAGAAGCATGATAGGTCCAAAGAGACAACTTGCAACTATGGGCATGCTGCTTCTTCTATTCAAGGCCAAGATTGCTTTGGCATGGGTGGGTATTTAGAAGGATCAAGGTAAATGTCATCTCTTGCACTTGGAATGGAAGGAAAATTTGATGAGCAATGCATATAAAGGGGGATTGTACTTTCTGAACCTCATTGTGAAGGATGAGATGCTACAAAATGGCTTCATAGATCCCTTGCGCCAAGAGGCTAAGTCCAACACACATCAAGCTCAAGATTGGGAGGGAATGGCCCAAAAGAAGATAATTCCACCCGAATGCTTTTGGTATTGGAGATACGGATGGTACTTGAGACAAACTACAATGGTTGCATTCCTTGAATGAATTTACTCAAAACTACCGATTATATGAATCAACTTGTAAATTCAAGCTTTATGGCCAAGTGGATGTATGTGAAGGTTCATCCACTGAAAATATAAATTCAGCTGCATGGAATATAAAATCAGCTTGCTACAAGGTACACAATATTTCAGTTTTCATGAACCGAGGTGAAGTAATGTATCATGCGATTGTTTGGGATTGGTTCTCTAAAACACACCTAGCAAGAATGCCTAATGAGACATGGATTCAATGTGAGTTTTGTGGTGTAAGTCATCCTTGTTGACACAACTCAGTTGAGATTGGGAAATGGTGAATCATTGTAACCTAGTAGAATCATTGTGGGAGTTGTCTTGAATCTTGTGGTTGTTAAGACCAACATGTCCAACTTGTTCCACATTCTATTTGCAGCCACCAAGTGGATTTCGATCACAAGGAAGAGATGTTCTCCTAGTGACATTGATCAGGCATGTGTACCTCTCACAAGATGTTTGCAATCGGCCTCTATAACTTCATGAATTTTAGTAAGAAATGGCAATGCTTCATGACATGCTTTGGGCAGCCTAAAAGAGACTTTGAATCTGTCCGCATGTAATGGAAGGTGTTGGAATTCAGCCAAAGGTTGTCAAGATAGGAGCTCCGCTTGGCATCAAGATAGTCAATTTAGTCAACATGAAAAGATTGGCTCAATTATGTCTTCAACACTTTATAAGGGTGTTCAGTTGAATGTTAAAACAGCCATAGAAAACTTCATAAAGATGGGAATGAATGGTAGAGTTGTTTGAATATGCTAGGATGTGACGGGGAAAAATAATGCAGTTGGGGATGCTCTATCTAAAAAGCCAACTCCTTGTTCATTGGATGGTGCAAAGGTTGAAGAAGCTTCATTGGAAGAAAGCAATGATGAGAAAAACTCTTGTTTTCTTTAATGAGTTTGTTCCATGTGCAGGTAAGGTATAAACAAGGAAGAGCAACTGAGTTTGTTATCAGCCCAAGCAAGTAATGATGAATATGAGATTGTAGCGGAAGATGAAGAGATGTCTCCACAAGCCCAAGAAGCACACCGGAAAGAAGTTGATACGATAACCAGGGTAAAAGAGTTGTTTGACACATTTGGGGCAGCAATGATGATTTTGGTATAGTTGTCATCGCCTTCACCAGCCACTTGATTACACCTTTTGCTCTCATACAAACGAGTATACAAGTTCCTTCAAACACGGGGAGGAGTTTTTTTCGATTGGTGATGGTATGGGATTTTCAGTACTTGCATGGTTGTTCCCAACCCCTACATTGCCTATGTTGTTGAATTTTGCAAGAAAATTCCACTTTAGTATCTAATCTACCTTTTTCATGTTGATGGGCATGAAATTAACAGGTATAGTACTGTTATTCCCAACTAAGGAAAGCTGTAAGTTGGTACAAATTACGAGAGAACTCTTGATAAAAAGGGGTGGAAAGAAGGTTCAGCTGAAGACAATTTTTATGACTACCACCAAGGTACTTGGATGGAAACCCAAGTATGTTGTGGCCACTGAACTATTTCTCATGCTACAATCTGATTTTTATCAGGTTGAAGGAGTTTGGAAGGTTTTTGAGTACAGATAAGTATGGGGATAACGAATGGAGTTAGAGCTGATTTTTGAAGAAGAAAATGGAGACAACTAGTGTATGAGCTTGTTTTTGCAAGAGCTCTTTCATTTGACAAGTACATGATCTAGATTATTGGAGCATTACAACATATTTCTTCACTTTGACATGATGGTACTTGGGCATGAGAGCTTGCAATTGCTTGAGGGCAAGCAATTTTGGGAGGGGAGGACTGTAATGTCCCCTTTTCCAAGCTAGTTCGATTTGGAGACTTTGAGCCCATTCCACTTCCTGGGGGCAACAAAGAAATGAGCAAGGGAAGCAATTGTCATGTTTTTCAGTTATTTTCGTGAGCATTTGCATTCTTCTTTAATAGTTTTCTACATAAGTCAGGTCGGATGGGTTAAGAAGGTGAAAAGCCAAAAGGAAAAAAAAAAGTAACCATTATGAGGTCGGTCCTAATTGGAAGCTTTCTAATTGGGTTTGGCGCCACAACAAGGTATAAAAGGGGTCGCTTGGCTCATTTGTGCATCATGATCTTGTCTAAAAATTAACTTTGCATGGTTTTTGGGTTGATTGCTCAATTACTTCCACTTAAGGGCGAAAATCCTTTGGTGTGGCCAACAAGGAGGATGAAAACCTTCCTTGCTTGATTGAAGAATGAAAATCCTTAAATTTATTGAGGATTCTGCATCCTAGGGTTTCGTAAGTGCTTCAAGAAGATTGATATTGCAGATTTTCAGCTAGGGTTTTAGCCTACAGTGATTTCCGGCCCCTCTCCTTGGGGAGCGACCCACCTTGGCGAAGAATTAGGTGGTTTCTAGGGCACGGAGATTTCCAACTCATCCATCATTGCATTCTTCATATTTTTAGCAGCTGGAATCTATATTTGGACTTCATTTTTGGGCTTGGAATCATTCATTTCCAGCCACTTTGTAAGGGTGTTCTTTTCTGTCTTTTACTTAATTTCTAGTTGGGGTTTGAAGCTTATTTCTTGGTTAATATTGGTTCTAAAGTGTTTCTAAATGTCCCTACATGTTTTGTATGGTGTGAATGTCGCAATTTTGAAGAGTTATTGCTTTTTTCTTTGTTGCTGTTATAAAAATCAGACTGTTGTTTACTGGTGTTATAATTTTCAGTTAATTGTCATAAAATTCAGTTCTGTCTATTGGGGTTTGTGCTATTTCCCTTTGTTTTCAGTTTCAGCCCAGAGAAGGACATTACATACATCCAACTATAAGAAAGCTATTTGTAGTGGCGTACTGTAGAATTGTTTTTATGTTCATGCCAAACAAAAATAATGAAAATCAATGTGTATTCAGATTTAGTTCATATTGTCTTTACAGCCATAACCAACATTTTTATCAGAACGTTCATATGATCTATTACTAATGCTTAATATATTAGACAACGTTCTAATCAAGGTTGAGGGTACATCTATGACAGAGATACTAGATTTCTGCCCTTAGCCAGCTGTCAATAAGATACGAACACCATCCAGTGAATATAGCGAAGTACATTGCTGCTCTTTCCATCTATGCTTTCACCAATAGATAACTGTCATGCCAAAACTGATTTCACATAGACTGCACCAGTACAAAAAATCATAACAGTTCCCAATTGAGTCATTCTTGCCACCATACCGATGCATATTGACACAAAAAGAGTTGTCTTTCAGTCTACATATTGATATATTGTATATCAACTTATATTAAGAAAATCATTAAATCATTAGGAGGAGCACAACAAAATGATCATTCTGAATTCCCAATACATTTCTTCAGCCTTCAGATCCACCCAGTAAAGGAGATCTAACATGGGTTGCTACCCTACTGACAATCACTGTATTACTGATGCATTTCATAGAATTGATCAATTTCTTTTCTGGACCAAACTAAAAGCTATATACCAACTGGGAATGCCGCTGTTACCAAAATGGATACTCTCTATGCCACTTCTCTGTTCCTTTCCTAAGAGGATATAAAAATTGGCTAACCGCTCAGTAGAGAGCACTCCAACATTGCTATCTAATTGGGGTATATATCATTTCCTCAATTAAAGCCAAAGAATAAAGGGAAAAAGAGCACAGGAGGAAACACCAACTTACGCATGGTTTTCTGGCAACCTTGTTGCCCCAATAGTTATTGCATTTCATCTTCTACAATGCAATGTAGGAAATGCAATACTTGTTTGCAACCTTAAAATGTAATTTAGCATTTATTTTTTCTACCTACTAAGTATCATCATTGACTTCAAATAATATTCAGCAAACGAAAATAACTGTTATTCTTTTATCTACATTTTATTTTTTAATACAGCATAAAACCTAGGCAGTCATGAGATAAATCTCCCTCATTTACCGGTGAGGCTCCCGTGTCAGATTTGTCAATTAAAATATGCTAGTATCTATATGGGGTTTTACTTTAACTATTTCAGCTCATGAACCATAGCTGTACAGTTCTGCAGCAAGTAAGCAGCTGTTTAAGAAAGGAAATATTTATAGAAGAAGGGAATTATATAAACACAGAGAAGAAATGGGGAAGATGTGCATCCCAATCAATAGATAACAGAGTTGATTGCATGCACATAGAAGAAACCAATAGATATCAACACAGAATTATAAGCAAAGGCAGCTCTAGATCTAGATCTAAAATAACACAAAGTTTATTCAAAGATCTAAGATAGAAAGCTAGAAACAAAATACACCGTGACACAAAGTTCTCCGGAAATCTGCTCCTGTATATTCCTTTGCTTCAAGTGGCTCTCAAGGGTTTCAGCACAAAGTCTGGAACACAAGAATGCTGCTTACAAATTCTGATCATTAACCCGAAGGTTCTTCTTCTACTTATAGAATGTAGAAGGGAAAGTACAAATGGGAAACTCAACTGAACTGAAACATAAACAAGAAGTAAAGATGACATCTTGGCAATCATCCTCCACTAACTCCTCCTTAAGTGACACATCTATCACTTAACTAATAGAATTGTTCCACATAACTTAAAGTAATGGTTTCAAAACCAATAACTTTAAAGTTTTACAATTTCATCCGGGAACGTGGAAAATAGAAGAAGAAAGAATAGAAGAAGAAGTCAAGCCAGCTGTAACATTTATATCTTCTTTTTGTTCTGATACTGAATATACTTGTCGAACATGTAATTCAACATCTTCCCATCTGTCTTAGCCACAACTTCCTTTTCTGTCCTGAACTGCAGCAATCCTTCGTTCAACACCTTGATACATGCTTCCACATCCTCCAAGCTCGGCCCGAACCTCGCAATATCCGACTGCAGTGCCACCAGTCTGCTAATGGAATTCATCGTGAAAGGCTTAGTGGCTCCATCAATTCTCCCTTGTACCATCAGAAGAGACCCTTCCAGGGAATTAGGCACTCTGCTAGGAATGATCCGTACGTATGAAGTAACATTTCCGACCACTTCCTCCTGAGTGAAAGCAATGATATTGTCTGGTAAAGACGATGCCATACTCTCAAGTGCCTGCATCCTCTTCAGCATAATTCTGCAGATCTCCAAACGGAAAGATACTGCAAACTCCAGCTGCTTCCCCTTCTCAACTGATCCGTCCGGTACAATCTGTTCCGCAACCAACACTTCTCCCGGCAGCTTATTGATTTCGGCCAAAGTACTCAGGTTACTCTCAGCAACTGTATTCATATCTACTATGCTTGTCACCAGTTGCTTCAGCTGATCTGCTGCATCATTCATAACCTTCAGGCGGGCTGGCACCTCTCCGAGTTGTACAGAAGCTTGACGAATAATCAGATTCTTCCATTCGTCGATAGCTTTCACCTGATTGCTTGCATCTTCCATCTCCTGCATCAGATGATCACTCACCTGCTCTTGAGCTGAAATGGGCTGAGTGGAAGATTTAGCAACCTTGGCAATGATCTCGCACAACTGAGATACCTGCTTCTGAAGTTCAACTTTCTCCGCCTTTTCTCTGTCAAGCCTAAGGAATAGAGCATCTATCAATGTCTGTGTATCCTGCTTCAATCCTTCTGTGGTGGCTTGACCGATAGGTACTCTGGTTACTGTTATGTCTTCTGCCGTGAGCTCATCCTCTTTCTTCCCTTCTGCCGGAACTGACATCTCAGCAAACTTCTGCCCCGACTCCTCGATGATCAACCTTGAAGTTACCTTAGCAACTTTAGGTTTTCTGTCTTTTCCGCCTAGACTCTGGAGCAGCTGCAAGTCGTGTTCCTCCAAGTTCATTTCCACTCTAGCCTCTGGAACCAACTGCGAAGTCAACCATTCTGAGAAATTACTTCTCGGAGAATGAGAAGTTGCTGAGTGTACTACTATCTCCCGCTCTGATTCCTCTCCATCAGAAACTGCTACTGTGTTGTGGCTGCCATCTTCTGAATCATCCAAAGACAAAGCTCTTTCAAACTCTGCCATCTGCAGCTTCAACGTTTCTTCAGGAACAGGTGCTGAACGGAGTGGCTGAGGAGAGAAGATGAATGTTGCCGGATTCAGTGGAGGCATGGAAGTGTCCTGCTGAGGTGCAACAGTCGGTGAAGTACTGGATGCTGGAGAAGCCGGAACTAACGTCATAGCCGTGGAAGTGATCTTCTCCTTTGAAGGAGACCTTCTGTGCACTTTCATCTTCTCGGGCCTTCTGCTGCTTTCTCCTCCGTGCTTCCTCTTGAGGGAATCTCCTGCGCCGAAGTTGCCCGTGACTTGATTCATCAATGCTTCATCAAGGCAGTATCCCTTCGTCAGCAACCAATTTGAAGTATTCACCAGAACAGCGGCAGACCTTTCTTCAATCGTATGGCAGCCCCCTACGTTCTCTAGAAGTATAGCTCTATCTCCTCCTATTTGATGGTATGTGTCAAGTAACACAGCCCCATCATCTTTAAGATCCGCAGGTATCCGTGCTAATCCAAAGTCGAACACTTGCCGTGCTGATAGCCTGCTGAAATCCTTCTTTCTAACCTCGTACTCACTTTTGCACTTCATCCAGAAATCCTCTAATGAAGGCACATGTGCGTACTCCTGGGAGATCGTCTTCCTGGCTACTCCAAATGGATCGAAGTTCAGCCGTGCCAGGAAGAACTCTTGCTCGTACTCAGAGAACATCTCCGCCTCCATTCCTCGAGCTCTATGAATGCTCTGGCAGCTATAATGACCCACAGTGATTGGGAAGAAGCCCGTAGACTTGTGCCGTTTCGACTGAAGGTCGTGCATCTCCACAAGTTGTCTGCTCAGCTCCATGGTGATCAATCTATCATTCGGATATCTGGGCAGCTTAACCGGTTCTCCAGAAAAGCCAATAACCCTGAGGTATGTGAAATCCGCAAACTGAATGAATAGACTGCCAATTCTGGATACAACTTCCCACGCTTCCTTGCTTACCCTGTTGGCCTTTAGGTCCCTGTCTAGCCTGCAAATGAATTCGTAGAAGAATCCATCGTTGACCACTTTGAAATCTTTCTTGCACGCAGGTACAGTAAGTTGTGGGTAGCACTCGAAAATGGGGTCCTTGGAAAGAACACCACATCTATCCAGCTTGGAGAAGATGCCTTGTGAAGCTGCTGCATATACCAAATAAGAAGTCATTTTGAAGCTGAAAGTACGCTTCACGTTCCGGAGTTGCTCACCAATGTTGTCGCTAATAATTTCTGACCAATTGATTATTGAATCAGCCTTGTTGATTTCAATGGTCCTGATGAAAGCATACATCCATGTACGGAAAGTGTGAGCGTTCGCTTCGCCATTTATCCTGCATAACAATTTGGCAATATCATCTACCTCCTGTACCAGATTGGACCGCGGAAGAGTTCTTGGGAACTTGGAAGGAGATCTGGGCTTCTTCATGTATCTGCTGTTCATTATGTTCACGCACTCAACTCTATGCTTCTCCCACCTGCTGCCGGCATCCTGAATGCTAATAGAAGTCACCACCTTTCGTGCCGGAATCTTCAAACAATAATTGATGAACTGTGCGTCCAACCGAATTATTGTTTTCCCCGTAGCATCTCGGACTGATCTGGATGATGGATGGTAAGACCTAGCACACTCCATAACGAACTCTGGCAACTGGGCTGTGTATGGAAATGTTGCAGCTCGAATAATTCCACTGCTTTTAACTGCACGCATGAGGGAAGTCTTTCCTGCTCTGGATCTATCAATCAATTCGGAAAGAGGTTCCGGACCTAGATCTGTGTCTCCAATGTCTGTGAATTTGGAAGTGATGCATGACTCCGTTGTGCTTTCTTTTTCATCCCTCTTTGCCATGGCTGTGTCTATCTTTGTCTGAACAATTCTTTTTCTCCTTATCTTGCCGGAATTCTTCAAAACTGGTGCAGATCTGGATAATTCTTCAGATTCGGGGATATATTCAACGTATTGGACATTGATTTAAGCTCCCTTTCTTTTGTAAAGCACCTGTAACGAATTCCTGCAATTAATTCAGACAAAGATGGCAACCGGAACATGAACAGTGGATTTTAATCATAAAAATCTGCATAATTCAAGCCTGCTGCCCCAAATTTGATGTTCTATTTGCATGCAAAGCAAGCATGAATTTTACCAACTTCACCTGAGCACCTGTATCACTTATGCAAACAATTATCCAGACACAAATCAACCTCCTTCAACCTGTGCGCCAATTCTGGAAGCTTTTAGCATTAATTTCACCTTCTTCTGAGCAAAAATCCTCTTCAAATGGGGCGCACTTTTCCTCTGGGCTGCACTTCTCTGCTTGTGAATTAATTAATTCATCCTTATGGCAGCCCCTGCTTATATAATCCTCATGATTCTATAATTAATTAATGTCTTTCCTATTCCTGGCAATTAATTAATTAATTAATAAGCTTTACTCTTCAAATGGGGCGCCTATTTTGTGCATGCTCATGGCTGCCATTAAATAAATTAAATTTATTTAATTTTAGACTTCTGCTTCCAGTTAACTCAAGCCTCACAGTATGCTTTGACCTTAGCCACTGAAAATAGGAATTAATTTAATCATTTAATACTTAAAAAAGTATTATTTCTCTCCCAAATGGGGCGCACTTTTTGACATAAAGGGGCTGCATTAAATAAATATTATTTATTTAATTTTAGAACAGTCTATTTCCAACTTCCTTTTGTCCATTTACCTCTGTTGACTTTTCCACAAGCCTGGGCGCCAAAATTGGAAGAGAAATTAATTAAATTAATTAATTTAAGGCTGCCTTTATTTCCCTAAAGGGGTCGCACTTTTTGGCATAAGAGATTTCTATTTTTAAAAGTCAGATGACAATGGGATTATTTACCTGCAAGGCAGCCCTGAAAATCCCATGATTCACTTAAGTCGTTTGACTTTCATAATGAGATTATTTACCCTGCAAGGCAGGCAATAAAATCCCATGATTCACTTAAGTGATTTTTCTTTTATTCCACAATGGGAATTTTTACCCTGCAAGGCAGGTAAGAAATTCCCGCCTGCCTGCTGCCTCTAATTTTCCCATTGTGACTTAAGTGGCGTTGCTTCCATGGGAAAAAGTACCCTGCTAGGCAGGTACAAAATTCCCACCTGCCTGCTGCTTCCAAAAATCCCATGATCCACTTCAAACCCTCTTTTTCCAAAAATGCGGCCAGCCCAGAAGAGGCTTTTTGGTGCACGACTTCGTCTTTTCCCAGAGAACCAGACCTCCGATGGCGAATTCCTTCTGGCACAACGTGCGTATGTGATCTCCAGATACTCCAGGCCAAGAATCAGGCCAAACCGGCAAAGGAATTGATCCAGAGAAATTTCACAGAAAACGAAACGGGAAAACACAAAAAACACAAAACGTTGCCAGAAGTTACAAATAAAGCCCAGAATGCATTCCTGGTTAAAACCCTACTGGTATATGGGAATAATGATATGTACGATCACAACAGAGTTAAACCGGAGCACAAATTGCCTCAAACGGGGCTCAAAATAATTAAATACAAATTTCCCGCAGGCAAATCCCGACGACAGAATATAACAATTTTAGGCATCTGGGTATTTGGCGAAAATGGCTAATATGGCTCCTTGGGAATATCTTGACACAATACAGGAACTTTCTGGCAATAAAAACACAAAACGACCCATTATTTTAAAAGTACGAAAAGTTTTTCGGATAGGGTAGTCTCAGATTTCAGGATGAAATCTGCTTGCCAAGACTAAATGAATTACTGTTCTTTGATTCGTTGTTTTGATATAGATGCAAATGGTAACCAATCCATTAGAACAGCAGTTTTTGAGCATAGAAATGAACCTTCTTTTGTAAATCTTAGTAATTTCTATGTTTGATTGAATGGTATTTAAATGGCAATTGAGATCATTTCCTGCTTTTCCAGGTGAAGCATATTCCAGACAGATTTATGTCCGTAGAAGAATACCTTGACTCGTTTGTTTGGCCTGTAATAGAAGAAACGCGAGCCCAACTCCAGCAGAGTCTTGAATCTGTAGCTGAAGCACAATATGCAACTATAACATTTCAGGATGAAATACAGCTATCAGAAGGTGTGGTAGAGAAATATGAGATGCTTGTTGACAGGGAGACTGATACAGGAGGAGAGAAGAAGGGGCAACAAAATTTAAAGTTCAAACCAATGGACATTCTTATACTATCAACAAAATTACCTGAGATTCTGGATGACTTCCGTGATGATTACTTGCTATCTTTAGTCCATAGCATAGATGTTCAGGAGACAAGTAGCACTGACTGCCAGGATACAAGTCTGGATGAATTGAAGGTGAAGATATATGTGCGGTGTGGGCATCCCTTTACCTCAAAAAATTACAATTTAAAAAGAAAGTACTTTGCTATTTATCTTGGTAGTATTGCATCAAGTTTGAGAATCTGGAATGCCTTACACACTCCTTTGGAAGATGGAGAAAAAAACTGGGCCATGCTCAATAAAGCAATATACTTTAATACAGAGGTATGCACTTGAATTATTTTAAGCTTTCTGCATGTGGCAATTGTTTTTGTTTTGTCACGGTTTATGAAAATTTCGAAATTAGAACTGCATTACTTGCAGACAAGCTGGGAAATTTGCACAAACCTGAATTTGATGGGATTTGCAGCAGGGTCACAATAAAGCATTTGCGGGAGAAAAAGGAGATGGTTTTGAGAAATTCAGAAGCAAGCATTTTGCGTCCCTTGATTTGAATGATTCTCAAGCTTCTGCTGTAATTCAAGCAGTTAATGCTGTTGAAACTAATTGTTTTTATGGTATAAAGCTGATCCAGGGTCCGCCAGGGACAGGAAAGACCTCAATGCTGATCTCACTTCTTTCCATCTTAGTCCATAAGGGTTCTAAAGTACTTGTTTGTGCACCCACAAATGCAGCAGTATCAGAAATTGCGATGAGATTCATGAAGATAGTTACAAGTCCGCCTGGATGTTGTCCTGACACGGATAATTTTCCTTGTATCATGAGTTTGAGTGACCTTGTACTGGTAGGAAATGAGGAAAGATTTGATTCCGAAGGTCTTTTTGCGGATATTTTCCTCACATATCGAGTTGTTCGCTTGTATGAATGTTTCCTGCCAAAGACGGGTTGGACGTACAGGGTGACATCTCTTATTGATTTTCTTGAATCAGCTGTTTCCTGGCATAAAGTTTTTCAAGAGAAACCGCAAAAAACAGGATCAATTGCTTTTTCACAGTACGTCAGAGAAGAACTGAAAACTTTAACCTTGCCATTTTGTGAGGGTGCAAGAACATTATTGAATGATTTACCGGGAACCTTTTCAGGGAAAGAGGAATTGGAATGTTTGATTAAGATAGTTGAATCCTTTGTAAATCTTATTGCGAAAAGTGAGGTCAATAAAAGAGTCCTTAGAGAATGCTTTTGCAGCAGCAGTGAAGGCTTAGGAGACATGGCAAAGTTAACAGGTACATTGAATGAGAATATGCTTAATAATACGAAAAATTTAAAAGAAGTTCTTTGTTTGAAGAGAAGTGAGTGCATCCAAACCCTCAGGAAGCATTTATGTAGTGGAACTGATATTTCCCGCATTGGCCTAACAATCATTTCACCTGAGGTAATAGAGAAATTATGCTTGTCACATGCAAAATTGGTGTTTTCAACAGTCTCATCTTCAGCAAAAGGGTGCATGAGCATGGCAGGATCATTCGACTGTTTGATTATTGATGAGGCAGCCCAGCTTACAGAGGCTGAGTCGACTATTGCATTGCAAATTAGAGGTTTGAGACAAGCATTCCTTATAGGAGATCCAAATCAGTTGCCTGCAACTGTTATCAGCAAGGTTTGTTTTGTGTGGGTTGCTTTATTGCTTTCTTCTTTCAAGAAGTTCAACTTATAAGTTTAATTTCATCTCTTTTTTGGTTTGGCAGTTGTCACAGAACGCAGGATATGGGAGAAGTCTGTTTGAGAGATTAAAAGATAGTGGACACCCTGTCCATCTTCTAAATACACAGTATCGCATGCATCCATTGATAAGTAAATTCCCAAATATGGAGTTTTATGGAAGCTCTATCATGGATGGTCCCAATGTCAAAATGGAAACATATGGAAATGTGTATTTGGAGTCTGAAATGTATGGAAAATATGCTTTTGTCAATGTAGCAGATGGAACAGAAGAGGAAGACAATGTTGGTAAGAGCAAGCGGAATATTGTCGAGGCTGCTGTAGTCTTGCACATACTCTCTAAACTATATAAAGGTAATTATTGCTTTCTGCTTGACCCATAAGCCTAGCAATGTGTTACACAGAAATATTTATTTTATCATGTTCAAAACAGTAGATGTTAGTGGTTAATGATATTCTTCTCTTATTTAGAAATATTTTCTCAAAATATATAAAATGTTAATGTCTTTGCTCATGTTATTTGATTGAATTCTGTCTTAAGTAGAGTAGTTATTTCTTACCCCATGGTTCCATGGATGGGGGCTCCTCAAATATCTCAGTGGGCACTGTTGGAAAAATTTATGGCCATTTTATCATTAGTATGGTCCCATGTTTTCTCTAAATTTTCACAACACAACCTGCCGAGATATTTTAGGACAAATTTCCGTCCAAATTTAAAACAAATTAATGGTAAGAATCCATATTACGTGCCCAGGTGGGCAGAAAAAACCTTAAATTGTTGGGGGAACTTCCAGGCCCCCCTCCCAAGCGACCTCTCAAACTTAGTGGGCAAAAAACTCGGAGATCCTATTTTCCATGGCAAGATTCTATTTTTTCCTTTAGCTGACTTGAAATGTAATCACAGGACCTTCTGCTGCAAAAACTCCAGAGCAGAAGCCCCTCCATGGGATAGACTTTGTATATACAAGTAATGGAAAAGTAGAAGGAATTTTATTCTACGGACTTGTAAAATCCTATTTTCCAATTAGAAAAAAGAAACAAAACTGTGATTCTGTAAAACTATAAGCAAGTTTCTGTTCAGAATACTGTCTAGATGCGCTATTAGATGGATATCCTTCAAGTTATTGGGTCTTCTGTGAAATTTATAATCACAAGAGTACCCTCTAAGCCTTGAGAGCTCTCAAAGCTTCATTGCTGATATCATATTGAATTTAGTAATAGGACTGTACCCATTCTCCTCAAACCTCTAGAAGACACAAATGAACATGGATCCAATGGACATTGTCGAGTTATATATATATATATATATAGAGAGAGAGAGAGAGAGAGAGAGAGAGAGAGAGAGAGAGAGAGAGGATATACCTCGTAATATAGATTCAACATCAAAGTATTTCAACCATACACATTTATGTCAACTACTAACAACCAAGTACATAGTTGACTACCATTTACCGTCCACTAAATGAGCAGAAACATTAATTATTATAACTACTGAAAAGAGTTCAAGTGAACAAAGGAGAATAGATATAAATCTCAAATCTAAATAAATGCAAACACTAACCATTCGCTATGTTGGCTAGATTTTCTGCACAGCTGAGAACCTAGGCAGTCATGAGATAAATCTCCCTCATTTACCGGTGAGGCTCCCATGTAAGATTTTGTCAATTATATTTCCTAGTATCTATCTATTGGTGTTACTTTAATTGTGTAGCTCACGGACCATAACTAGGCAATTTTGCAGCTGTAAGCAATATGTGCAGGAAAGGGAAATAATTAAATACGAGAAGAAAGGAAAGGAGATGTGTAATCTAACCAATAGTTGACAGAGTTGATCACATACACAGATGAAACAAATAGATCTTGAAATGCAGAATTTAAAGCAAAGAAAAGTTTTCAATCTAGATCTAAGACAACACAAAGTTTATGTTGAGATCTAAAAAGAAAAGAAACAAATGCACCGTTGACACAAAGTTCTCCGGAAATCTGCCTTCCTCTCAATTTCCTGCTGATTGTTAGAAAGCTATCAAGGGTTTCAACTCAAAGTCTGGAACACAAGAATGTTGATTACAAATTCCGATCTTTTAACTAGTGGGTTCTTCCTCTACTTATAGTGTGCAGAGGGGATATTACAAATGAGAAATTACAACTTGAACTAGAACATGAAGAAGTAGTAAAGGGAACATTTGGACAATCATCTTCCTAGAATTCCCTCTCTTAGTAACATGCATTAGGAGCTTAAGCCAAAATTGTGTACATCTGTTACTTATCTTAAATAATCTTTCCAAATAACTTAAAGTAATGGTTTTTAAACCAATAACTTTAATATTACATTTTCATTCTTGGAACATAAGAAATAAAGAGAAGAAAGAAGAGAAGAAAGAAGACCTGTTAGCTGTAACACCTACACTTTCTTTTTGTTCTGATATTGAATATACCTTGTCAAATATGTAATTCAACATCTTCCCTTTTATTTTAACAATAGCCTCTCTCTCAGTTCTGAAATGCAACAACCCTCTGGACAAAGCATTAGTTTTAGTCTTTACCTTTTCTAAACTAGGGCCCATACCCCTCAACATTTGCCTAAGCTTTATGAGTCTGCCAATTGAATCTATCGTGAAAGGTAATGGCGGTTTCCATTAATATCTTTCTGCACAACCAGAATAAATTCTCATGGGAAGTAGGTAATTCATCTGGAATGCTCTCCAACACTTTCTCCCCTAGACAGTTTGGATATGGGTACGGGTACGGGTACGGTACGCCGATACGACAAATTTTTAAAAATCTTGGGTACGGTACGCTTTTGGGTACGTTATATATATATTTATATATACATGTATCTAAATATATATAATATGATATATCAAATTCATAAATTTAAAGAAGCATTTGCATACTTATTGAAATTTAATTCTCATACAATTCATACTATATTGAAATTTATTATTTCTCTATCACAGTTATTTATCTTAGTGACTGTGATAAGATTCAAGGAGTTTTGATTGTTCATCGGTGACCTTCCTTGATCCACTCAACACGATAGTATTGTCTGACATATTATCCCGAAACATCATAACTAAGCAGGAAAAATATGGATCCAAGCTGGCAGGTGGGACGATTAGTCCGAGCACGGGAGAATACTCGTTGAGTTTGGAAAGCTATCCAGTATTTTTAATTACTAATCTGTCTACAGGCGATCAAAGCTCATGATTCTTTCAGAAGATTGCAAGAAGTTGCTTGGTCCAAAAAGGTGCAAAAATGGATTTTATGAAAAATAAGAAAAATATTGCCATCAATGCGTAGAGCTCGAGAAAATATACACTTTTAGAGAAAACAACAGTTGAAACGGAGTCACAAAATGAAAGTTATGGCACATGCAAGTTTTTGCTACTACATCTTCCCGGACCCTTTCCAAAAATGGCCCTTTTTTTTCTTTGTGATTTTTTCCACCAAAAATCCAAAAAAGGAAAGAATTGCCAAAAAAGGAAAGAAACAGTCTTTGGCAAGTTTTTTTTTATGGGTACGCTTGGAAACGTACCCACAGGGGGACAGGGTACGGTCTGGGTACAATCTTGCCGTACCCAAACCGTACCCTTGTCCCTTGTGGGTACGTTTCCAAGCGTACCCACAGCGTACTGTACCCCGTACCAGTACTTGGTACGTTTCCAGGTTGGTATAGGGGGGCTTTAGGCTCCAGACAGTCTAGCTTCTCCCATCTCATTTTTCCAGCAATTGCATCCTTTTCAGCATAAGCTTTAGGATCTCTACGTGGAAGAAAACTGATATTTCTAACTACTTCCCCCTTTCCATCAATCCACTAGGTACAATTTGCTTTGCAATTAGCACATCCTCTGGTAACGAGTGTATCTTAGCTAAAGTATCCAGACGACTTTCACAATTATGTTCTCATCTTCTATCTGCGTCATTAGTTCCTTTAGCTGAGATACTGCCTTATGCATATTCTCCAATTCAATTGGTATTCTTTCAAACTATTTTAAAGCTTGGTGAATGATTCGCTCTCTTTCCATTAAGCAATAGCGTTTGACGTAGTCCCCCTAGACCTTCCACCTCTTTAATCAGATGATTACTCACTTGCTCATGTGCTAGAATGGGATGAGAGGAAGGTTTGAAAACCTTAGCAATGATCTCACATAGCTGGGAAACCTACCTTTTGAAACTTGGCTTTCTCAACCTTCTCTTTGTCAAGCTTGAGGAATAAAAGCATTCATTAGTGTCTATGTATCTTACTTTAATCCTTCTGTGGTAGTTTGACCCTATTGGCACTTTGGTCACTGCTATATCAAAATGCCATGAGCTCTCCCTTGTTCTTTCCTTCTGCTAGAAATGATAACTCAATAAACTTTTCTCTTGATTCTTCAATAATCAACTTAGAAGTTATTTTGGCAACTTTAGGTCTTCTATCTTTTCTTCCCAAACGTCAGGAGCAACTGCAAGTTGTGTATCCTCCAGGTTGATCTCCTCTCTGGGTTTTGGGATTGTCTATAAAGCCAACCATGATGAAAAAGTTGCTTCTTGGGGAATGAGAAGCCAGTAAGTGCACCACCATATCATGCTCTGATTCTTGCCCTATCTAAATTTACCACAATGTTGTGACTGCCACCCTCTGAATTGTCCAAAGACAATGCTTTTTCAAACTCTGCCATCTATGCTTTCAACTTCTCTGCAAGGAGAGGTGAAGATCTAAGTGGTTGAGGAGATACAAATGATGTTGGATTCAACGGAGGAACGACAAGATCTCTCTAGGGTTCTGGGGGCTATTGAAGTGCTATGAGTTGATGTTGGAGAAGATGGGGAACTAGCACGATAGTTGTAGATTTGGCCTTCTCTTGTGCGTGAGACCTCTTGTGAACTTTAAGTTTCTTTGGCCTTCTTGCTACTTTCATCTTCATGCTTTCTTTTGTTGGTAGTCTCATGTGGCAAAGTTACCTGTGATATGATTCATCAAAGCTTCATCTAGGCAATACCCCTTTGTCAATAACTAGTTTGAGGTGTTAACCAGAACTGCAGAAGATCTTTCCTCAATCATTTAACAGCCACCAATGTTTTCCTGAAGAACATATCTATCCCCTCCCATCTGATGATATGTGTCAAGTATCACATGCCCATCATCTGTGAGATCTACAGGTATTCATGCTAAACCACAGTCAGACACTTGTTACGCTGATAACCTGCTGAAGTCTTTCTTCTTCATTTCAAATTTGTTTCTGCACTTCATCCAAAAGTCTTTCCAATGAAGGTACATGTGAGTCATTCCTAGGGGATTTTCTTCTTTCGCTACCCCCATATGGATAAAATTTCCAGCTGTGTTGGGAAGAACTCATGCTCATATTCAGAAAACATTTTGGCTTCGATTTCTCTAGCTTTTTCGATGTTGTGACAGCTGTAATAACCCACTGTGACTGGAAAGAAACATGTAGACTTGTGTCACTTTGATTATAAGTCATGCATCTCCACGAGCTGTCCTGCATAACTCCATGATGACCCATTTGTCGCTTGGATACCTCGAGAAACTTAACTGGTTCTTCCAAAAATTTGGTTACCTTGAGATACGTGAAGTTTGCAAACTGGATGAAAATACAACCATGCTGGGATATAACTTCCCAAGCTTCTTTGCTCACCCTGTTGGTCTTCAGATCACTATTTAATTTGCAGATGAATCCATAGAAGAACCCATCGTTGACCACCTTGTAATCTTTGTGGCATTCAAGAACTGTCAACTGTGGGAAGCACTCAAAAATAGGATCTTTCGATAGTATGCCCCGTCTATCCAGCTTGGAAAATATAGCCTGTGAGGCTGCTGCATATACCAGGTATGAAGTCATTTTGAAGTTGTACGTCCACCTCACACTTCGGAGCTACTCACCGATGTTGTCATTGATGATCTCCGTCCAATTGAATTGATTATCGAATCAACTCTGTTGATCTCAATGGTTCTCACAAAAGCATACATCCATGAGCGGAAGTTGTGAGTATTGGCTTCTCCACTTAACCTGCAAAGCAATTTAGTAATATCATCCACCTCCTGCACCAAATTGGATCGTGGAAGAGTCCTCGGGAAATTTGATGGAGACCTGGGTTTCTTCATATATCTGCTATTCATTATGCCCATACAATCAGCTTTGTGTTTCTCTCATTTGTTGTCAGCATCTAACATGCTAATAACAATCACCACAGGTCGTGTCGGAATCTTCAGACAATAATTAATAATTTGTGCATCCAACTTGATTATTATCTTTCTCGTAGCATCCCGAATTTTTCTAGAAAGGGGATGATATGACCTTGCACACTCCATAAAAAATTCGAGAAACTGAGTTGTGACTAGAAACGCTGATGCTTGAATAATTCCATTACTTTTTATTGCCCGCATGAGAGATGTCCTTCCGTCCTTGGATTTGTCAATTAATTCGGAGATGGGTTTAGGGCCTATGTCCGTGTCATTGAAATCAACAAATCTAGAAGCTATGCATGACTCTGCTGATCCTTTTCTTTCATCACGCTTCATCATGACTGGAGCAATCTTTGTTTGAGCAATCTTTGTCTGAGTTCTTTTTCTTTTAATCCTGCCGGAATTCCTTGCAATTGGATCAATTTGTGCAGATCTAGCAATTTCTTCAGATTCAAAAGATATATTCAATGTACTTGACATTGATTTGAACTCCGTTTCACTTATATGAACACCTGTAATTAATTTAGACAAAGATGGAGTCCAGAGCATGAATACTTGATTTTTATCACCAAAATCTGCATATAAAGCCTGCTGCCCTAAAATTTGAGGCTTTGCTTGCATGCAAAGCAAGCATAAATATTTTTAAATTCACTTGGGCACTTATACCAACATGCAGATAATTATCATAGCAAAAATCAAGCTATTCCAACCCTAGGCGCCAAACCTTGAAGCTTCTTGGCAATGAAAAATACCTTTTAATGCACAAAACCTCCTTTTCTTGGCGCCAAAACTGTCTGGGCTGCAATCCTTAGCAAAAGAATTAATTGCTTCTTCATTATGGCAGCCCATGCTTATATAGCCCTCAACATAGTATTTTTTATAATTGCCCTTCCTATTTCTGGCAATTTAATTAATAAATAATCATGTTCACCCAAATTGGGCGCCCAATTATGCATGCTGCTGGTTGCTTTTAAATAAATTTATTTTATTTATTTTTAGCATGCATCCTTCAGTTCTCTTTGGCTTGTCTTCTTGCATTGACTTTTCTTCCATACATGGCGCCAAAATTGGGTGAAAAAGCCATAAATAAATATCATTAAATACATTGCTTAATGCCAAGGTGGGTCGCACTTTTTGGCAAGGGTAATTTCTAAAAATAAGAAGTCAACTTTGATGGGAATTTCTACCCTGCATTGCAGTTCCAAAAATCCCTTTTCAACTTAAGTTATTTGAATTTCATAATGGGAATTTTTACCCTGCAAGGTAGGTAAGAAATTCCCGCCTGCCTGCCACTGCCAAAATTCTCACTGGCAAATTAAAACATCTCCCAAAAAGTGCGACTTGTATTGAAAATAGCTTCCTTTGATAAAGTGCGACTTGCATGGGTGAATAAATCTCTTTGGTGGGAAAAGTTAGCCTGCTAGGCAAGCAGAAAATTCCCATCGGTGCTTTAAGTGATTTTTCTTTATTTTATAATGATAATTTTTGCCCTACAAGGTAGGTAAGAAATTCCCGCCTGCCTGCCACGTCTAATATTCCCATTGTAATTTAAGTGACTTTGACATCATGGGAAAAAGTACCCTACAAGGCAGGTAAGAAATTCCCACCTGCCTGCCACTACCAAAAATCCCATTGCAGCTTAGATCTATTCATTCCTAAAAGTGCGACTTTCCTAGGAGAGGCTTTTTGTGCCTGACTTCATCTTTTTTGGTCAAAAGTTTGCCTTCTGACACTGATTCCTTCTGGTGTTGAGGCCATAAATGATCTCCAGATGCTTCAAGCAATTAAACAGACTATACAAAACAAAGAATGGACCCAGGGGAATTTCACAGACAAACTGCGGAGAAAACCGGAGAAAAATGCAAAAGAAATAAATAAAAACGAAAAATGTTGCCAGAAGTTGCAGACAATGCTCTGAATTCATTCCTGGTGAAAATCCTATTGAGATGTGTGAATACTGGCATGCAAAACTTCAACAGGGTTCAACCGGAGCACAATCTATTTCAAATGGGGCTTTATTTATTTAATAAATAATTAAATAAAACTTTTCCGCAGACAAATTGACGGAGGGATAAAATGAGTTTCAGCATCTGGGTATTTGTCGAAATTGGCTCATCTGATTCACTGGGAATGTCTTAACGTAATACAGACATCTTCTGGCAATAAAAACACGAAAAGACTCGTTATTTTAAAAAGAACGATTTTTTTTAAATGGGTAGTCCCAGATTTTAGTGTGAAATTTGGGGACACCACGCTACTTGCTTTTACGTGATGCTAGTCAAAAAGTTTATTAATAAAATACAAATTATATGTAATCACAATTCCTAGTTTTACATTGCAGAAAAGCTGGATAGAATACTAATATTAGATCAATGGTTTCAACCCTAAAATATTTTTTTGGCTATGGTTAGTGATTCAACCCTATCAAATCAGTGGCCCACAATAATTCAGCTTTCACGGGATCACCAAAAACCAGAAAATTCTCAATTCACATCGGAGAAAATGTGGCCTAGTCATCCTCAAATGTACAACAATATTGCAAAGTGGTGGAATGATGCAAATTATTTTCAAGGGTTTGAGATGTACAAGCTCATGGAGAAGCTCAAATACCTCAAATCATGGGTTAAAAACTTTGGAACGGATTACTTTTGAAACATTTCTCACAAGGTAGTTGAAACAAAATTTCAACTATAGGAAATCGAAACGAAGGATTGAGAGGAAGATTTTTCTTTGGAAATTGTCTTGCAAGAACAAATTCTTATTCACAATTTGAATATCACACAACATCAAGAGAAAATATATTGGGGGAAAAAGGTCAAGGGAAAAATGGATAAAAATGAGGATTCCAGTACAAAATATTATCATCAATCGGCACAAAATAGGACATGTGTGAACGCTATCCACCACATAAAAGTTGAGAATGGCCCCTACATCACTAGAGTACTAGTCATAAAGCATAAGACATTGTGTCACACTACCCAACTACTTCAAACAACTACCGACAAAAGAGAGCTCAAGCAAAGCAGAAATTTCCGGCTCATATCCCACATACCGTCACTGAAGAGGACAATCAACACTTATTGAAACCAATCACTGAAGCAGATCTGGTAGTTTCCTCGATTTTGTATACCAAAGCTTTTAGGAGGTTATAAAGTATGATTTTCTATTGATGATGGAGGAATCAAGAACCAAAAAGGAAGTGCTTGGCAATCTAAATCCCACAAATTTGGTCTTCATTCCAAAAACATAATTGCATATCAGCTGGATCAGTATAGAACCATTGCTCTCAGGAATATAGCATACAAAATTATTTCTAAATTAGATGCCATTTGGATTAAACCCCTGCTGTAGAAAATTCTCTCTCCCAATCAATCACCCTTTGTTCTTGGAAGGAAAATCGGGATAATGTAGATATGTTAAGAAGATTTTGTATTTCCTAAACACACATAAATGGTCGGGTATCCTCATCAAACTGGACATATTGAAGGCCTTTGACATATGTAATTGCAAACTATAAGGGGATACTTTGCGGTCCTTTGGTTTCAATGAACAGGTAATTGTATTGATCATCAATTGCATAAAAACACCCTTTTGACTATGGTGTAATGTCCCTTTTACGGCTGAAGTTGCAAATAAGGGTTTGGACTCAAACCCAAATGCATCAAATCTGAAAAGGCACCATCAACCAACAAGGATCAGTCTGAAAATGACTGAAAGTACATGTTGTCACCTAGAAGTGCACCCTGATAGAGAATGGTGTTTACTCTCTCTCTTGTTGACAAAATTGGAACACCTCAAGACTGTGGGTAACCTACGACTGAGGTGAACCTCTAGAGAGGGCTGGTTCCTTTGTGAATCACCTACAACTAATAAAATTGACAAAGAAAAGGGAGAAGGAATGCGGGAAATATAAAATTGAGGTGATACACCAATGATTTGACACTCACATGTACTATTGCATACAAACATATAGAGATCCACACACATGCACAACTTTGTTTGTGGCTCTAAACTAGCCAAATACCTGATTGGACATGGTCTTCTCATGACTGATAACCTGATTTTCCTGATCTGCTCCTCTTCTTTACGTGCAATTCCATCATTTGGAGTACTTGAGGCACTTCCCTTATCATATTGAATGATTGGAGACTGATCTGCAACATTTGCTACCACATCTTTTGCAAACAACTTCATATTTAATCTGCATATACCTGCTCTTGAAAAACACCATGATTAGGATAAGCATACAAATTGTTCGGATCATGGGCATATTCATTGTGATAGAGCTTATAGTACTGATCTGGAAGAATATTTTGAGGAAAAGGAGGTGGAGGGGAGTAATAATTCTCTTGAAACTGGGAATTCCAATGAGGAATTGAAGTCATGATTGTACGACCTAATAAAATATGAAAATATGAAGGAAAATGGTCTGCAGATTGAGAAAACGGGATCTTTGATCCAATGGAGTCGCCAGATGTCGAATATTTGTGTCTTAAACACTGATATTTGCCAAGAACAACATCAACTTCTTTAGCACATTTTTGTACTCTACCATTGGACGTGCCAGAAATTGTTGTCACCTAGAAGTGCACCCTGATAGAGAATGGTGTGTACTCTCTATTCTGTTGACAAAATTGGAACACCTCAAGGCTGTGGGTAACCTATAACTAATGTGAACATCCAGAGAGGGCTGGTTCCCTTGTGAATCACTTAAAACTAACAAATTTGACAAGGAAAAGGGAGAAGGAATGCGGGGAATAAGAAATTGAGGTGATACACCAATGATTTGACACACATATGTACTACTGCATACAGGAAGTATAAAGATCCACACACATGCACAACTTTAGGCTAATCTGCAAAATTAATTCAAAGGTTTAGGCAAGGGACAATTGTATAGGGAAGAAATTCCACAACAAGGCAATACAATACCTTAATAAACACAATGAATACTCAGAAAACCAGCGATATGAGAAGACAAAAATGAAGTTTTTCTATTCAGAGATGCAAGTACAAGTTAGGATTGTCATTGCAAAACAACTGGAAGAGTGTGTATATCTAATTTCCTTTACAAAAATCAGCCTTTAAAGACTGCTGCCATGTATTCTAGACCCCTGTTGTGCATGCAAGAATGAAAGTATTATTTTTATTCACCCCTTGACTACCCTGAAAGCATGCAAGCGTCATGAAATAATAAAACAAATATCTCTTAACCCTACTGCGTTAAAATCAGGCCCGCTGTGTTGAAATTAACATGCAAGTGAGTTGGAAAACCATTAAATTTGCCCTTTTAGGCTGCTGCGTGGAAGTTTAGGCATGCTGCTCTTTTATTTAATTGATTTATCCCTGCATGCTGCGTTGACACTAGTTCACTTTTTCCTTTTTGCTTTGTCCTTTTCTATTTTGTCTTTTCTTGCTTTTGTCTCTTCCTTCATGCTTTTCCTATTTTTATTTATTTTTAACCTGTATAGACTGCTGCGTCTAATTCTGGGTATAATTAGCTGCTGCAATTTTAGCATGCCTTTCATCTTACTTTTAGCACAAAATCCTTTATCTTTGCATGCTATCTTTGGCATGCTTTTGCTATTTTTAGCGCTGCTTTTCAACTAACCTTCACCCCTTATTTTGGCGCCAATTCCTTATACTTAGTTGCTTTAATTAAAAATAGCACTTCAGCTGTTTATCCTAGCATGCGCTTCATGCAACCTTTGGACACTCGCTATTTTTAGCGAACCCTAAAAATAGCCACTTTTATCACTCACCCAATTTCCATTTAGCACACGTTTATTTTTAGCAAATGCTAAAATAGCAAAACGCTAAAAATAGCCAACTTCACAAAAAGAAAGCTTTGTTCGTTCTTGCATGAAAAATATGGTAACAATACACTTTAACCCTATTTGAACAATCAATAATCAATCCTCTAGGGCAGTGAACTGTATAGGGACTTCACATCAACATTCAACCATGCAATAAGAGTTGAAAATGCGTGCTAAATATGCTCAGGGTATGAGGCCACATGACATAGTTAGATACTCCTTACCTTCACAGGGCTCTCTCATTCTTTTGGTTCTTAGAATTAGAGAAGAAATCATAAAGAAACAATTGTTTTGGAAAATAGGAAATGGTGAACAGGCTAATTTTTGGACGGACTTGTGGGATGGTCATCCTCCTTTGATTATGCAGTTTCCTCATTTCAGCAATATTATGGTTACCCTTCATGCTCATCGCAAAATTAAGGTATGTCACTAGCTACAACAGGCATACCCAAGGACTGAATGGATTCATCCTTCGATGTGGCAGGTTAACTTGACTCAGCAACAAGTCCTTTTTTTCACAGGCTTCTACAAAACAGGATTCTTCTTACGACTGAGTTGCTTGATCTTTGGGATGGGGAATGAAGCCGGATGGGAAGTACTCTGTTGCTGAGGGGTATAGAGTTTTGGTTGCCCCTCTTCCTCATCCTTGGAAAGATATATTTGTGGATCTATGGCAACTTGTTTTGTGGCCTAAGGTGAGATTCTTTGTTTGGCTTCTAATTTACCATAGAGTCCTTATCGGGGAAAACTTGATGAAAAGAGGTTTGGTTGGCCCCTTTTGGTGCCCTTTATGCAGAAATGCAGCAGAGACCCTGACTCGTATCTTCTTCCAATGTCCTTTTACTTTGGGCTTATGGGACACTTTTGTTGAAAGCCTTTCGGTGACTTGGCACTCCCTTGAGAATATCGTGGATGCTTTTCGAAGGTGGAAAAATGATGTTAGGGATACTCAAGACTTTTACAAAAGCATTTGGCTTGCTATTTCTCTTATGTTGTGGAATGTTTGGAAAGAAAGAAACAGACGCATATGCAAACTTGAAAGTAGAGACAGGTGGTACATCATGGATATGACTCGAAGCAATATTATTGAATCTATATCACATAACTTGATTCTTCTTTTTCCGTTTCCTGTGAGATGGCTTGTCCTCCTACAAAAATTGAATATGAGTAATAGGACTGTGCGGTTGAAGAGGGATACCAAACTAAGGACACCTTCAACTCTCTGCTCATGGCAGACCCCTCATTTTGGATTTGTCAAAATAAATACTGATGGAGCAGCAAGAGGAAACCTAGGTCCTCCTAGTATGGGAGGAATTGCTCATGATTCTTTGGGGACCCCTCTCTTCTTCTTTGCTCATCAGTTGGGGCATTACACTAATAATGTGGCTGAAATTATGGTTGTTCAACGTGCTCTTTTGGAGGCTACTAAATTGGGATGTCCTAGTATCATTGTGGAATCGGACTCAAAGTTATTATCAATATCCTTTAGGCCCCGGATCAACATTTGTCTAATAATTGGCTTATCGCCAGGATTCAGGAGCATATCAAAATTATTGCTAGCAATTTCCTTTCTATTATATATTCTCATGTTCCTAGGGAGAAGAACAAGACGGCTGATGCTTTGGCTAACTGGGCCTTAGATCATTCAAATTTGATCCACTTTGGACCCCTTCCCGTCACTTCGTCGAAGGACAAAAGACAACAGATTGAGCGAATCCTCTCTTTGAAAGAGCAGGATGGATAATTCTCAGATATGCTATTGCTTTCTCTTTATTTGTACTTGGAACTCTAAAGATGTCTCCTCTAGTAAGAGGATAATTGCTTGGCATTGTATCTTTATTCTCATATTCTATTAATATAATGTTGGTGGTTTTTCGTTTAAAAAAAAAACCTAAGACAATATTTATCAATCCAAACTACATCAAAATAATAGAGAAAATAAGTGATCACACCTAGCTGTAATTAATTTTAGGACAATAATAGTACAACCAAAACCAAGCATTGGAAATAACTCACAAATCACTCCAAAAATCACCAAAAAGGGGAAAGCAACCTCATAAAATATGAGGAACAAGTTTATAACCTCAAAATGTCCAAAATTGCTGTAGATGATACCAAATCCTTCACCCAAGCAAGTCACCTAGGGTTAGAAGGAAGAAACAAACATCAATCCTCCTTAAATGTCACTTGTGACTTCCGGGTGAAGCCACTAATGCACACAAGAGGTTTTTGTCCCCAATTGTGATCCTATTGAAGGTTTTCATCCTCAATAGGTGACCAAGGAAGGTGTTTCGTCCTTCAATGGAAAGAAGAGAAGCTACATTGGCTCCAAATCCCGAGTAAATGTCAAATGATTAATGGTAATGATATCCTCCTCCATTCAAACCTCCTTAAGTACCCCTATTTGGCGCCAATGATGAATTAGAGGACTACTTCTCATGTCCGACCTCTTTAATGAAGGGGAAGTGTACCATTTTTAATCTTCACTTGGCCTTCAAGAAGACCGACCTCATGTGGAGAAGATAGAAATTCCATCACCTAGTCTAATCACTCGAAGCCATAATTAGTAATCAAATAAATAAGGAAAATACAGTAACTTACAATTATGAAATGTTCATGTAATGTCCCCTTTTTCGGGACATTATTAATGTTTATTTTTCATTTGCATTGTAACCCCTTGGCATGCCTAGCGCTACAAGTGGGAGTCTTTTTAGTTAGTTTAATGTGCACATATGTTAGTTTTATTTATTTAATTAAAAAAAAATAAAGTGCACATAGTCTTAGTATTAAATATTTTAATGAGAGTTTATGTTTTCCCTCCAAAAGGGAAAGGTCGGTCTTTATTGGATATTGCACCCCTTAGTTCTATAAAAGGGAGGTCGCATTTCCTTAGAGGGCATGTTTTTTGATGATCATTTGATTTCACTCTATGCTTGGAGTATTGGGATGTATGCCCTAGTTCTTGCATTTTGCTCTCTCTCATTTGGAAGCCATTGTTGAAGATATTGAAGATCTTATTGTTCTATCCATTGGGATCTCTTGTGTTGGTGTTGGCGCATTTGTTTGGATGAAAAATCTGCATGTTATTGAATATTGTGTAGGGTTTTGTGGTGCTTTTATTTTTTCTCTTATTGCTGAAATTATTTTTGCCATAGCGACTTGGGTTGGTGATGATTTGTCCATATTTTGATGCCATAAATGCTAGATCTGCAAATCTGTTGTGTTATTAATTATTTCAGAGCAAAGGACAATTTTTTGGTGTATTTGGAGGCTAGGAAAGAGCTGGAAATTATTTATTGATTTCCTCTAACCCTAGCGACTTGAAATCAGTTTTCTAGGGCTGTTTTTGCTAGATTTTAATGCTCAGAAAATTCAGATCTTTGATGCAGTTGAAAGCCCTAAATTTCTAGTTTATTTTGCATCTTGTTTCATAGAAAAACTCTAAGTATTGAAGGAGTTATGAATTTTCCAAGTTTCAGCTGTCCTGGGTGGATGGTTATCGATTAACTGTTATAAAATTCAGATCTGCAGTTTGGGGTCAATTTAATATTAAATGTTGGTGTCACCCAGATTTCATCCTGAAATCTGCGACTACCGTATCCGAATTTTTTTCGTACTTTTAAAATAATGGGTCGTTTTGTGTTTTTATTGCCTGAAAGTTCTTGTATTGCGTCAAGATATTCCCAAAGAGCCATATTAGCCTTTTTCGCCAAATACCCAAATGCCCAAAATTGTTATATTCTGTCGTCGGGATTTGTCTGCGGGAAATTTGTATTTAATTATTTTGAGCCCCGTATGAGGCTATTTGCGCTCCGTTTTAACTCTGTTATGATCGAATATGTCATTATTCCTATGTGCCAGAAGGGTTTTAACTTGGAATAAGTTTTGGGCTTTATTTGTAACTTTTGGCAATTTTTCGTGTTTTTGTGTTGTCCCGTTTCGTTTTCTGTGAAATTTCTCTAGAACAATTCCTTTGCCGGGTAAGCCCGATTTTTGGCCTGGAGCAGCTGGAAAACATATACGCACATTATGCCCGGAGGAAGTCGCCATCGGAGGTCTGGATCACTGGGAAAAAGCGAAGTCGTGCACAGAAAAGCCCCTGCGGGGATGGGTGCATTTTTGGAAAACAAAGGATTTAAGCTGCAATGGGAAAAATAGAAGCCGCAAGCATGATGGAAATTTTATACCTGCCTAGCAGGGTACTTTTTCCCGTGTTAGAAAATTCACTTAAGCTGCAGTGGGAAAAATAGAAGCAGGGTAATTTATACCGGCTTAACAGGGTACTTTTTTCCGTGATATAAAATTCACTTAAGCTGCAGTGGGAAAGTTAGAGGCTGCAGGCAGACGGGAATTTATTGTCTGCCTTGCAGGGTAAAAATTCTCATGGTGAAATAAAAGAAAAGTGACTTAAGTGAAATCATGGGATTTTATTGCCTGCCTTGCAGGGTAAATAATCCCATTGTCAAAGTCAAATCACTTAAGTGGATCATGGGATTTCCGGGGCTGCGTTGCAGGGTAAAAATCCCATTGTCATAAATTCTTAAAAATAGAATTCTATTATGCAAAAAAGTGCGACCCACATTGGGTGAATAATAATGCATTAAATAAATATTTGTTAATATTTATTCACCCAATTTTGGCACCCAGGCTTGTGGAAAAGTCAACAAAAGCAAAGGGGAATAAATCAATTGGAAATAGAATTCCTAAAATTAAATAAATTTAATTTATTTAATGCAGCCCCTTTTGAGAAGGAATTAATACTTTTTAAAGTATTAAATGATTATATTAATTACTATTTTCAGTGGCTATGGTCAAAGCACACTGTGAAGCTTAAGTGAAGTGAAGTGTGGATGATCAAATTGAATTAATTTAATTTATTGGATGGTTGTCCTTAAACATGCTATTTTTAAAAGAGAAGAGCATGATTTTTAATTAATTAATTGCCTTTAATTGTTAGGGCAATTATTAATTATAGAATTGTGAGGGTTATATAAGCATGGGCAGCCATATGGGTGAATTATTTAATTCACAGGTAAAGAATTGCAGCCAAGAGGAAAAGTGCGCCCCCATTTGAAGAAGGATTTTGCTCAGGCAAGGTGGAAACAAGGCTAAAAGCTTCCAAATTTGGCGCATGCTTTGAAGGAGGTTGATCTTTGTCTGCATAATTGTTTGTACAGGTGTTACAGGAGTTCAGGTGTTGTTGAAAGGATTCATGCTCTCTTTATGTGCAAATTAAAGACCATTTTTTGGGGCAGCAGGCTTGAAAAGTGCAGATTTTTACAATTAAAATTCACCATTCATGCTCCGGTGGCCATTTTTGTTTGAATAAATTGTAGGAATTCATTACAGGTGCTTTACAAAGGAAAATGAATTTTTATCAATGTCCAATACATTGCATATATCCTCCGAATCTGAAGAATTGTCCAGATCTGCACTAGTATTGAAGAATTCCAGTCAAATAAGAAGAAAAAGAATTATTCAGACAAAGATAGACAAAGCTATGGCGAAGAAAGATGAAAAAGAAAGCACAACGGAGTCATGCATCACTTCTAAATTTGCAGATATTGGAGACACAGATCTAGGCTCGAAACCTCTTGCTGAATTGATAGAAAAATCCAGAGCAGGAAAGACTTCACTCATGCGTGCAGATTAAAAGCAGTGGAATTATTCGAGCTGCAGCTTTTCCATCCACAGCCCAGTTGCCAGAGTTTGTTATGCAGGTGCATATCCATATCCAGATGCAGATGTAGATGCGGATGCAAATCCATATGCAGATCCAGATCCAGATCTCATAGTTGCAAAAGCTTCCGGCACAAAGGCTTCATCCTCTTGTTTCGAATGTAGCCCATGAAGAAGACAGTGCGTGGAAAATTCCTTCCAAGATCTTGTGCATGTGCTCTCATCTTCCAGTTGAAGCTTTCATTGAATTTTCATTCACCCTGAGTGCTTTCCAGAATTTTTAATTGCTCATATGCAATTAAAAATAAGGATGATGAGTTATCTACGGCCAACCTTGCACTGATGCATGTACAACAGAAGAACTGCAAAAGCTTCAAGGATAAAAGAGAAGACAATGCGAAGGCAAAATTCCAGCTTGCTTCCAATTCCAACTGCTTGCAATTCCAGCTTGTTTCCAGATCCAGTCGCTTCAAGATCCAACTAATTCCAGCTTGTTTTCAGATCCAGTTTGAATCAGCTGCATGCAGACATGAAAAAAGACAAAGTTAGCTTTCCTCTTCCTTCTTCTTTCCTCCGACAAAGTCAGCTTTCCTCTTCCTTCTTTCCTTCGACAAAGTAATTGAGCGATCAATTCAATTATACAACTTAAGTGATTGGTTTAAAAGCCATTACTTGAAGAAGTCAACTACTTGGAGATAGGTGGCGGACGTGCAAAATAGAAGGTTCTATTTTCAGTTGCAAATCATACATGTCACGCAAAGAGGAATTCCAGGAGGAAGATTTCCAGTTGTTTCTTTCCAACTTCCACATGTGCCAGTTCAACTAAAGCTTTCAACTTGTAATTGCCCCTCTACATTCTATAAGTAGAGGAAGAACCTTCGGGTTAAAAAATCAGAATTTGTAAGCAGCAATCTTGTGTTCTAGACTTTGTGCTGAACCCTGAGAGCAACTTGTAGCAGAGGAATACAAAGAAGCAGGTTTCCGGAGAACTTTGTGTCACGGTGTACTGTGTTTCTTGCTTTTAAATCTTAGATCTCTTAATAGACTTTGTGTTATTTTAGATTTGGATCTAGAGCTGCCTTTGCTTTATAATTCTGTGTTCATATCTATTAAGTTTCTTCTATGTGCATGCAATTAGCTCTGTTATCTACTAATTGGGATGCACATCTTCCCCATTTCTTCTCTGTATTTCTCTTACTTCCTTCTTCTATAACTTTCCTTTCTTAAACAGCTGCTTACTTGCTGCAGAACTTCTTAGTTATGGTTCATGAACTAAGTAGTTAAAGTAAAACCCCTAATAGATAATAACACATTTTTATTGACGAATCTGACACGGGAGCCTCACCGGTTAAATGAGGGAGATTTATCTCATGACTACCTAGGTTTGATGCTATGCAGAAAATCTAGCCAACAGTTTTTGGCGACTCTGCTGGGGAACAACTATTTTTGCAGATCAAAGCTTATCTATTGAAGATTAGAGTGTTTTCCATACAAATCTCAACCTGGTTGAACGTCCATTCACCCGATCTGTGAAGGCGCAAGGAAGGACTGATTATTTCTTCAGATTGCAGGAGCAATTCAATTTCAATCATCCTCCTCAAGTTAGAAGCCGCAGATCTAGTCTTTCACCAGGAAGAAGAGTGCAAACACATCCAGATCCGGATCATCTTCAACATAATCCGGCAGCTGGAATTATTCATCAAGTCTATTCTCAAAGAAGACGTGCTCCTTTCATGATGCAAAATCAGCCACTTGCCCCTGCAGCGCCTATTCCATGGGGTGCAGCCTTTGGACCTCTGAATCTAACTCCTATGCATGATCTACCTAAAGGGACGAGAAAGAATTTTCCGAAATTCTTTGGTGATGGCAAGCAGAATCCAGATGACCACTTGGCTGCGTTTTTCATATCCTGTGGAGTGCTTGCAGTCGAACATGAAGATGTATCTGTCAGACTCTTCATAGAGACTCTGCATGACTTGGCTGGAGAATGGTTCTACCGGCTAGCTCCTGGCACCATAACCAACTGGGCTACTATGCGGGATGCGTTCCTGAAAAGATTCAAGGCAGCTGAAGATTCCAGCACTTTGATAACCCAACTGACTCAGTTGAAGAAGGAACCACATGAGCACATGCGGGATTTTATTGCAAAATTCCAAAGATTACTGTACAAAATTCCAGCTTCTGCTTCTCTGAATGATGAGAATCAAAAGGTGTTCTTCATCAATGCTTTGCTTCCTGAAGTAAGCTATCAACTGCGAAGAGCACGTCCTGCTGATTTGTCAGCAGCTCAAAACATGGCGGTTGAAATTGAAGACGACCTCATCATGGCTGGAAAGATAAAGAGCAACACTTCTAAAGCCGAAAGTTCATCCTCTGCTACTACTTCCGATTCACTACTGCAAAAGTTAGCAAATGAGATGATGCAGATGAAGAAACAAATGGCTCAAATGGCTCAAGGCAACAACACTGCCCCTGCTCGGAATTTCAACAACAACCGGAACCGCATTGCTGGTTCCCAAAGATTAGCAATTGAAGCTGCTCCCATAAACAACGTGGAGATGAATGAAGAAGACCAGGAAGCTAATGCTGATCAGTTCGAGAATGATGATTTTGTAGCTCCTGCTGGCGACTCCAACATTAATTTCCTAAACTACAAATCTGAACATGATGATGAGAAACTTCATGAAGATGATCATGGTCATGCATATGCAGTACTTACAAGATCACAAACTCGCCAAGCTGAGGCATTAGCTAACGAACAAAGAAGGGGCAGCCCTTTACCTTCTTCTTTAGCTCCTAGAGATAAGAATGCAAGTTCTTCATTTCAACCACAGAAAGCGGCTCAGGTATCTGAATCTATTTCTTCTTTTGACATTATTGATCATGCCAAGAAAATTAAAGTTCAAATGTCAGAAGCCGAATACCTGAGAGATTTTCCTGAGCAGTTAAATATGCTAGTCAAATATGTGCAATCACCAGGACAATCCAAT
Organism: Taxus chinensis; assembly: GCA_019776745.2. Lineage (NCBI taxonomy): Eukaryota > Viridiplantae > Streptophyta > Pinopsida > Cupressales > Taxaceae > Taxus > Taxus chinensis. Next base: position 355,544,886 of record CM034155.1, on the reverse strand, counting down.
ACATCAAAAGGCCTTTTGCCTAAGCCCAAGGATACTCCTCCCCAGAACAACACTGCAGTTGTTAAATCCTCACCATCTTCTGAAAGAGTGGAACCATTCTATGTTTCTCTATTGCTTAATGGTTTCAAGTTAAGCAATTGCGTTTTAGATTCGGGTGCTTCTGATAATATCATGCCAGCTAAAGTTGCAGATGCTCTTGGGCTTACCTTGACAAAGACCATAAAAAGGTGTCTACTCCATGGAGAGACAAGTCCCTTTAATCGGACAAATCAAAGATGCACAAGCTGTTCTGGCAGCTTTTCCTGATAAGAGATTAAAGATGACAATCTTAGTTGCAGATATTCCTGTCTCCTACGGGATGTTGCTGAGCAGAAACTTCTGTAAAGAGCTGGGAGGAGAAGTAAAGATGGATTGGTCCTGCGCACATATTCCTATCAAAGGGATTAACCATAAGCTGGAGCCGGAAAAGAAATCCAAGTACATGGTCACAAAATCTGAGGATCCAAGATCTCAGATTCTTTTTCAAGAATCTGACCGTGGGGTTTACTTCTTGGAAATGGATAAAGACGTTCCAGAGCAAGAACTTCAACTAGAACTAGAGCTAGCAAAAGAAGAAGAAAAAGTTTGGACTCTAGAGTTTAAAGGCACATGTTGTTCTTTTGGATCAGGAGCTGGCGCTCTACTAATATCTCCAGATCATGAGGTATTTCCATACTCCCACAAGCTGATGTTCGAGAACACCAATCATACGGCGGAGTATGAAGCATTGTTCTAGGAATGGAGCAAGCTAAAAAGAAAGGAGTAAAACTCCTCAAAGCCCAAGGAGATGCTGAACTTCTAGTAAAGCAGGTTCGAGGGCAAAGTCAAGTCAAAAGAGATAAGTTGGAGCATTACAGAGATAAAGTGCTTTCTGCCACATTCGATTTTGCAGCCTTCTCTATTGACTTCATTCCAATAAATCAGAACTCCAAGGCAGATTCTTTGGTAGTCACAGCTGCACTATTGAATCCGGATAAACCACTGTCCATATTCAGACAAGGAAATTATAAAGTGGAGATGGTCTACCACCCCAGAGTCCCTGAACAAACATCTGCATGTCTGCATGTTGAAGGGAGTAAATCACCACCACGACAAACAGTCAAAGGAAAAGCTGATCCAGGTTATGATGACAGTAGTGGAGTAGTCCAACCAAAAGGTAACAAAATCCCCAAGGGTTTAGTTTCCTTAGTGGAGACTTTCAACAAACATGATCAGTACCTGAAGAAGAACAAAGAATATGGTAATAGTTCTTCCTCAGAAATGCAGCCAGTAAATATGGGAACGGAGGAAGTTGATGCAAACTTACCCACTATAGAGAGAAGAAAGGATGAGTCACCACCAGATGAAGTTGATAGGGACTTGCCTAGAGTATTTGACAAGAAGGCCAAAGAAAGGAAGTTCAAGATTGGAGATTGGGTACTCTGGTGGGACAAGAGACATGAACCGAAGGGCATACACGACAAATTTGATCCACTCTGGAAAGGGCCCTTCGTGATCAAAAGAGCTGCAAAATGGATACTTTCTTCCTTGCCTACCAGGATGGAATTGAGTTACCATTGCCTTTCAACGGGCAACATCTGAAGCTCTTCAGGAATTGAAGAAGCAGGGTAAAACCTGTATGTACATAAATAAAACTTTGTTTGTTTTTCCTTGTTTTGTTTTTGTTTTTGTGTTGTGTTTGTTTGCCTGACCCCTTGCCCAAAGGACAAGCTACGAAAATAGAGATGCTGGGATCTCATCTTTTCCCTTTGTCATTCTGACAAGAGAAAAAGATGTCCACAGACGGAGCCAACTGGTGTCACCCAGATTTCACCCTGAAATCTGCGACTACCGTATCCGAAAATTTTTCGTACTTTTAAAATAATGGGTCGTTTTGTGTTTTTATTGCCTGAAAGTTCTTGTATTGCGTCAAGATATTCCCAAAGAGCCATATTAACCTTTTTCGCCAAATACCCAGATGCCCAAAGTTGTTATATTCTGTCGTCGGGATTTGTTTGCGGGAAATTTGTATTTAATTATTTTGAGCCCCGTATGAGGCTATTTGCGCTCCGTTTTAACTCTATTATGAGCGAATATGTTATTATTCCTATGTGCCAGAAGGGTTTTAACTTGGAATAAGTTTTGGGCTTTATTTGTAACTTTTGGCAATTTTTCGTGTTTTTGTGGTGTCCCGTTTCGTTTTCTGTGAAATTTCTCTGGAACAATTCCTTTACCGGGTAAGCCCGATTTTTGGCCTGGAGCAGCTGGAAAACATATACGCACATCATGCCCGGAGGAAGTCGCCATCGGAGGTCTGGATCACTGGGAAAGAGCGAAGTCGTGCACAGAAAAGCCCCTTCGGGGATGGGTGCATTTTTGGAAAACAAAGGATTTAACCTGCAATGGGAAAAATAGAAGCCGCAAGCATGATGGAAATTTTATACCTGCCTAGCAGGGTACTTTTTCCCGTGTTAGAAAATTCACTTAAGCTGCAGTGGGAAAAATAGAAGCAACAGGCAGGTGGGAATTTTATACCGGCTTAGCAGGGTACTTTTTCCCGTGATATAAAATTCACTTAAGTTGTAGTGGGAAAGTTAGAGGTTGCAGGCAGGCGGGAATTTATTGTCTGTCTTGCAGGGTAAAAATTCCTATGGTGAAATAAAAGAAAAGTGACTTAAGTGAAATCATGGGATTTTATTGCCTGCTTTGCAGGGTAAATAATCCCATTGTCAAAGTCAAAATCACTTAAGTGGATCATGGGATTTCCGGGGCTGCCTTAGGGTAAAGAATCCCATTGTCATAAATTCTTAAAAATAGAATTCTATTATGCAAAAAAGTGCGACCCACATTGGGTGAATAATAATGCATTAAATAAATATTTGTTAATATTTATTCACCCAATTTTGGCACCCAGGCTTGTGGAAAAGTCAACAAAAGCAAAGGGGAATAAATCAATTGGAAATAGAATTCTAAAATTAAATAAATTTAATTTATTTAATGCAGCTCTTTTGAGAAGGAATTAATACTTTTTAAAGTATTAAATGATTATATTAATAACTATTTTCAGTGGCTATGGTCAAAGCACACTGTGAAGCTTAAGTGAAGTGAAGTGTGGACAATTAAATTGAATTAATTTAATTGATTGGATGGCTGTCCTTAAACATGCTATATTTAAAAGAGAAGAGCATGATTTTTAATTAATTAATTGCCTTTAATTGTTAGGGCAATATTAATTATAGAATTGTGAGGGTTATATAAGCATGGGCAGCCATATGGGTGAATTATTTAATTCACAGGTAAAGAATTGTAGCCAAGAGGAAAAGTGCGCCCCCATTTGAAGAAGGATTTTGCTCAGGCAAGGTGGAAACAAGGCTAAAAGCTTTCAAATTTGGCGCATGCTTTGAAGGAGGTTGATCTTTGTCTGCATAATTGTTTGCACAGGTGTTACAGGAGCGCAGGTGTTGTTGAAAGGATTCATGCTCTCTTTATGTGCAAATTAAAGACCATTTTTTGGGGCAGCAGGCTTGAAAAGTGCAGATTTTTACAATTAAAATTCACCATTCATGCTCCGGTGGCCATTTTTGTCTGAATAAATTGTAGGAATTCATTACAGGTGCTTTACAAAGGAAAAGGAGGTTTTATCAATGTCCAATACATTGCATATATCCTCCGAATCTGAAGAATTGTCCAGATCTGCACTAGTATTGAAGAATTCCAGTCAAATAAGAAGAAAAAGACATTCAGACAAAGATAGACAAAGCTATGGCGAAGAAAGATGAAAAAGAAAGCACAATGGAGTCATGCATCACTTCTAAATTTGCAGATATTGGAGACACAGATCTAGGCTCGAAATCTCTTGCTGAATTGAAAGAAAAATCCAGAGCAG